>JAKCPI010001168.1:0-28304 GCA_023213315.1 Euborellia annulipes
TATATATATATACTCTCGGCCTGGGGAGTAGGCAGGTTGAGACCCCGGGAACCAAGAGCTAACACCCCGACTTGGGGAGTAGGCAGATTGAGGCCCCAAAGTCAACCCAAACCAAACACACCCGATTACACAGAACCAACCACTGTCCATTCCTCAGAGACAAACCCAGACCTCTGAGGCATCCACCAAACACACCACCAACACACCGACTTGGGGAGTAGGCAGATTGAGGCCCCGTAGTCAACCTAAACCGAACACAATTACACACACCCAACCTTCCTCCAGTTCTCAGAGACCAATCCACGCCTCTGAGTCATCCACCAAATTGACCTGGGGACCAGGAAGACTGCGACCCCGTAAACAACTCCCCCCCACCATTACCTCCTAACTTCCTTCTCTCTTGAAAATGGCTCCAAAAGGAGAGCCGAAACGTCGAGTAAATCTCAGCACCCCACGCGACTTAACCCGAGAAAACTTGTCTTCGCATACATCCGGTCGCGGAAACCTTCAAGAACATATATATATATATATATATATATATTTAAAACGATGTTAATATTTCCATTTATATTATTTGGAAGCTGGTGCAATAAGAAATAATTGATATGCTTTTCTTATGTTTTTAATATTTGAGTTCTGGTGAGCCAAATGAAGAATCGTAGGAGTGGCTAAAATTGCTAGGTTTTTGACACTAAATATTATAAAAATCAATTTGTTGAGTTTTATTTTCAGTATATATCGAATGGAATAACAGCAATCCATCATCTTAGCAATTTTCGCCACTCCTAAGATATTTTTTATATTGTAGTTATACACACTTTTTTATTAAGTTTATATCTATATAAAACGATATTCAGGTTGGTTCATTAAGAAATAATTTATATGTTTTAGCTATATTTTTTATATTATCACGTTTTAACTTTGAACTTTAATCCTTTTTATGGAGGATGACTGGGAAAAGGAATATTTTATATGCCCTATGTTATATTTGTATCCTGTTTTTTAAATACATTCATTGTTTATATTTTATATCTGAATTATTTATGAAAAAAAAAATAATGAAATAATGTTTGCTTTAATTTTAATAAATATATATGTTTACTTAGAACTTGATGCTTTTTATTCATCCCATCCGGGAAAAAAAAACCATTTCCCTAACAATTCATTCGGGCGAGAAACCATAAAGATATAGTTTCATTTGTAAAGGTTCAACTGCCTTATGGGGCTAATTGTGGACCTGCCTACAACAATCGAAAAGGGGGGGTGGGGTGTCTACCCTTCCACTGCTATAGGACTTCTAAATCTGCTTCGCTATAAGGTTCAGTTGGGAGTCGACTAATCTCCCAGAATGACCCGCTGATAGAGACTGTGATAAAAAAAATAGAAAGAAAAATACAGGTATGGTTGACTATCTATGAAATGAAAGATGTGAAGTAAAAAAAATTGACATAATCATTTATTAAAATCAACGGCAATTATCACAGGATTGATGTTTTCTCTCTTGCCGCACAGATGGCACTTAGCTTCTTAGATCTTAAGGATAGTCTAGTTTTCTTGTGTATATATATGAATCGTAATAAATGTGAAATTGGAACTATGTCCAAGAGAATCCAAATCAGGTTGAAAATAATGGTAACTTGGTTTGATTTTATTATAATTGAGAATGTTTAATAAGAATCACGAGAACATGAGACAAAGAAAATAAAAAAAATAAACAATAAAAAAAAATTTATTATCACAGATATGCTTCTTATTCAATTAAAAATTTAATATAGATACGGCCTTAGAAATAATTAGTGTGTGTGTTTGAATGTGTATTAAAGTAGTGTATTTGTTCCTTTGAGAGTGTCGGTCCCTTATCTTCCCTGAGGATGGGAACCGAAACACTGCTCGTACTCCTTGACTTTTCCACAAAGAATTATTGCCGCATTGGCTTGCTTAAAAATAATTATTTCCTCCAAATAACTTCCACAAAGATTGCCGCATTGGCTTGCTTAAAAATAATTACTTCCTCCAACTAACTTCCACAAAGATTGCCGCATTGGCTTGCATAAAATTGATTAGGTACCAGGGACTTAAAAGTATGGATTTTAATAATATTTAAATATGTTAAATATATTGTGTAGAGAGATTTGTTTGCGTGTGTGTAAAATTAGGGTCTGTTTCTATTCGGCCAAAAACATAAATTAAATTGAATATTTCAAATTCATAGCTGAGATTTGAGATGGTTATTATGATTAATAATAATATAAAAAAAAATAAAAATTGTATTTAAAATTGCTCAAAATTCGTTCGTTTCTTTGTTTCAGGTTCTGGTGCAAAATTCCCCGAAATTTGGTTTCGAAAACATTTCGAGAGAAAAAAAATTAAAAATAAAAATTGTTAAATAAAATTTTGATTCGATTAATAAATGTATTTAATTAAAATTAAAATTATGTTCCTTATTTCAAACCTCAAATTGAATTCCCTTGCACGTAGCCTTTATTTGTTTTAGATAAAAAAATATACAAAAAAAATTTTATTTTGATCACAAGAAAAATTTTAAATATGAGTTTATATTATTTAAATCAGGCAAATTATTAATAATATAGAAGCCTATAGTGCTTTAAAATGATAATACTAGGCAATGAATTGAAATTTTTACAAATGGCTGCGCCTGATTTCTGAGAATTTGTTCTAATGAGTTACGTTATTTAGTTCATTTTCAGATCTGATTTATATATTTTAATTATACCTCGAGGTTAATAATAAAAAATAAGTGATATAGTGAGCTCACTGTTTCGTTGGCTTCTGGATGTCGGTTGAAAGGTGGTCCAGATGGGGGGTAGGTTGAAGATTCAGCGAAAGTCGGCCACACAGATTTTCCAAACTCGCCTCTTGGATTTTCTTCTTGATGAATAATTTATTGTAGTTTTAATAAATATCCGTTGTTGTGGTGGTTATTAAGAACGAATAATGTGTATATCAGCTGATTGAAGGTGCGAGTTCAAAGGCAGAGCGTAGATAGCGAGAGAGAGAGGCTAGGTTGCGGTCGCCACACGTACAGAGCGTTGCGTTGGTGTGTGTGTGCTTGCTCACGTGTCTAGCATCGAGTGTGTCCGTTATTCATTGCCTGCGCCAGTCAAGGTCGAACTTTCTCCTTTCCCCTCTTCTCCTTTCATTGGTCTTCTCGAATGTTCTATAATCAGCTCCTTGTAAAGTGGTGCGATCTAAGAGGCTAGTGATAGAATTAATTGCCGCGGATTTATATAAATAATAAGAATTTACTAAAAAAAAAAAAACAAATAATTTTGAAATAATTTTAAAAGATAATCAACCAAATCCCTGATAATTTCTATATATCATTACATCCCCCAACTTAAAAGGAGATCTATGGGAGAACAACCATAGATCACCAGATTAAGAGTCCCATGTCAGTGGAAAAGGGATATCCTAATAACTAAGTTTAGAACAGGCGTAAAAAAAAATAAAAATAAAAATAAAGGGTATATAAAAAAAAAAAAAACAAAAATAATGACTAAAAGAGTTAAAAGAAAAAAAATGGATCGATAAAGAGTGTTGGGGACCCATGGCCTCAAGTGCAGGGTGGGTTAGTCCCTAGGTAAGAAAGTTGAGGCCCACTGAAATCCAATTGACTGCGACACAGGTTGGCGCCTGGTCTCCCTCCCAACTAGGAATATTCTTTTCTTTTCCCCCCAATTAAGAATTTGATATGGGTGTATATTTGGGGAAGTCAAAACCACCCAAATATACATCCATATCCCCAAAAAAAAATTATAATAAAGGTCAAGTCCGGTGAGTGGTCATATTCGGTGTGTCATAATAGGTGTATCTATACGGTGTATCTTAAAACGTGATCGGTGGTGGGGTGGCAGCCTCTCCAATGCATAATTTGCATAATGTAAGGTTAGGTCTGCCACTTGATTAGTTCCTAATCGACTGATTGCGTAGAGAGAGGAACATTGTTCCTTCATCGGCTTCTCACCAGAGTGACTGTGGTTGCCAGTCAAACTGCCCTCTAGGCTATCAGGGTTTTCACCAGTGTGATCGATTTTTCTTAAACCTATATCACTATTTTTCCGATCCGGTTTCTCAACCGTGTGACTTCGTGTAGCGGATAATATACCAATTTCTGTATTGACTAGATTTTCTCGGTTATGTTTCAGAGGCATTCTGAGGTTTCTTAAATCTGTGACCCTGTGACACTTACGCGAATAAGTATAATTTATTATAAAGATTGACTCGATATGCCATCTAGTTTCAACAATGATGGATTCATAGTGACATTGAAATTGTGCTAAAAGTGGATTTCGGTTGTTAGTTACATACAGATTAGGCAAACAGATTAAGAAATCGTTGCGATAATCTGGCGTCTCGAGATCTATACGGAGGCTGCAATTAGCTACTATGGAATCTATTCTAGGTATCGTTACACCAATTGAGCTAACTTTGGTAGAGGCAGATGGTTGTGCGTGCAACGGATTTGGTCCCAAAGGCGGTTCAGCCGTGCCTGAACACTTCCCGGCGGAATCTTTATTAAGATTTCTCACCAGGGGGACCACCGTAGTTACTCGGTTGGTGTTAACTTCTATAGCTCTATTATATGCAATTAACGGTAGTGAAGGAGGTGGTGGTGTTGAGAGCGGATTTGGTCCCAAAGGTGGCGCTGCCGCTTGCGCGCTCTTCCCGACGGAATTCTTACTAGAATCGCTCGCCAGGGGGACCACCGTTTTAGTAGTAAAGGAAAAAAGTTGATGATTAATTATTTTAAAGCGCACTCTATGTTTGTAATATAGTTCTTGTAAAGTGAAGACCGCAAAATGAGTTTGTTGAATAATTAGGGCTAGATCTATATTATTGAGAGTCCTATTTTGACTGTGATTTGTGTTTACTAAATAAGAGAGTTTAAAATTAGATTTATAGTGATTAGACAAATAATACGAGTTCAATAAAAATATTTCCGGTAAATGAGGGCACAGGAAAGAATCCATTATGTAACAGTCCTTTTCTCTGAACCTCAAAAGTTGGCGTATTGATTGCTTAGCTAGATCAGGCACACCAATACTTTGAGAGGAGATTATATTGTAATACGATCGATTTTTTGTTAAAGGGTTAAAATATCCTGACATTTGATTTAAGGAGTGGTGTTCGATGGAAATTGGTGGTGTATTGGCTGTCGGATTTGGGGTCGTTGGGGCGACTTCATTTTGTTTGTCATGGTCCTGAGTGAATTGGAAAGAATTGTTTATCTGAAGCAGCTGGTTAGCTATTCCAGCATTCGATTCTTTTACGTCCTTGAGATCATTGGTCACTCTGTTGAAACTGTTGTTGGAATTCCCTTATCATCTGTGCTATTGACTGCCATGGGTCAGCATTAGGGAGCGGCTGTTGTTCTTGAGACTCAGTTGGCGGGGTCGCGTTCGGGGTCTCGTTCGCGTTGGGCGGTGGGATGTTGCCTGGTGGTACTTCGATACCTTCTACGTCACTAAAGGGCTCTGATACTGGGTCCTGATTGTCCAGGGCAGTGGATTGAGCCTGTGGAAAAGCAAGGGAGGGCACACTACGTGTTCTTAAATCCCTTGGCATTTTCGTCTATAGAAGTATAACTATAAATTTCCCTATTTTCGCATCCCAGCACCTCCACCATGTAAAGGTTCAACTGCCTTATGGGGCTAATTGTGGACCTGCCTACAACAATAGAAAGGGGGGGTGGGGTGTCTACCCTTCCACTGCTATAGGACTTCTAAATCTGCTTCGCTATAAGGTTCAGTTGGGAGTCGACTAATCTCCCAGAATGACCCGCTGATAGAGACTGTGATAAAAAAAAATAGAAAGAAAAATACAGGTATGGTTGACTATCTATGAAATGAAAGATGTGAAGTTAAAAAAAATTGACATAATCATTTATTAAAATCAACGGCAATTATCACAGGATTGATGTTTTCTCTCTTGCCGCACAGATGGCACTTAGCTTCTTAGATCTTAAGGATAGGCTAGTTTTCTTGTGTATATATATGAATCGTAATAAATGTGAAATTGGAACTATGTCCAAGAGAATCCAAATCAGGTTGAAAATAATGGTAACTGTTTGATTTATTATAATTGAGAATGTTTAATAAGAATCACGAGAACATGAGACAAAGAAAAGATAAAAAAAATAAACAATAAAAAAAAATTTTATTATCACAGATATGCTTCTTATTCAATTAAAAATTTAATATAGATACGGCCTTAGAAATAATTAGTGTGTGTGTTTGAATGTGTATTAAAGTAGTGTATTTGTTCCTTTGAGAGTGTCGGTCCCTTATCTTCCCTGAGGATGGGAACCGAAACACTGCTCGTACTCCTTGACTTTTCCACAAAGAATTATTGCCGCATTGGCTTGCTTAAAAATAATTATTTCCTCCAAATAACTTCCACAAAGATTGCCGCATTGGCTTGCTTAAAAATAATTACTTCCTCCAACTAACTTCCACAAAGATTGCCGCATTGGCTTGCATAAAATTGATTAGGTACCAGGGACTTAAAAGTATGGATTTTAATAATATTTAAATATGTTAAATATATTGTGTAGAGAGATTTGTTTGCGTGTGTGTAAAATTAGGGTCTGCTTCTATTCGGCCAAAAACATAAATTAAATTGAATATTTCAAATTCATAGCTGAGATTGAGATTGTTATTATGATTAATAATAATATAAAAAAAAATAAAAATTGTATTTAAAGTTGCTCAAAATTCGTTCGTTTCTTTGTTTCAGGTTCTGGTGCAAAATTCCCCGAAATTTGGTTTCGAAAACATTTCGAGAGAAAAAAAATTAAAAATAAAAATTGTTAAATAAAATTTTGATTCGATTAATAAATGTATTTAATTAAAATTAAAATTATGTTCCTTATTTCAAACCTCAAATTGAATTCCCCTGCACGTAGCTTTTATTTGTTTTAGATAAAAAAAATACAAAAGAAATTTTATTTTAATCACAAGAAAAATTTTAAATATGAGTTTATATTATTTAAATCAGGCAAATTATTAATAATATAGAAGCCTATAGTGCTTTAAAATGATAATACTAGGCAATGAATTGAAATTTTTACAAATGGCTGCGCCTGATTTCTGAGAATTTGTTCTAATGAGTTACGTTATTTAGTTCATTTTCAGATCTGATTTATATATTTTAATTATACCTCGAGGTTAATAATAAAAAATAAGTGATATAGTGAGCTCACTGTTTCGTTGGCTTCTGGATGTCGGTTGAAAGGTGGTCCAGATGGGGGGTAGGTTGAAGATTCAGCGAAAGTCGGCCACACAGATTTTCCAAACTCGCCTCTTGGATTTTCTTCTTGATGAATAATTTATCGTAGTTTTAATAAATATTCGTTGTTGTGGTGGTTATTAAGAACGAATAATGTGTATATCAGCTGATTGACGGTACGAGTTCAAAGGCAGAGCGTAGATAGCCAGAGAGAGAGAGGCTAGGTTGCGGTCGCCACATGTACAGAGCGTTGCGTTGGTGTGTGTGTGCTTGCTCACGTGTCTAGCCTCGAGTGTGTGCGTTATTCATTGCCTGCGCCAATCAAGGTCGAACTTTCTCCTTTCCCCTCTTCTCCTTTCATTGGTCTTCTCGAATGTTCTATAATCAGCTCCTTGTAAAGTGGTGCGATCTAAGAGGCTAGTGATAGAATTAATTGCCGCGGATTTATATAAATAATAAGAATTTACTAAAAAAAAAAAAAGCAAATAATTTTGAAATAATTTTAAAAGATAATCAACCAAATCCCTGATAATTTCTATATATCATTACATTCATTCGGGAGAAAAACCTTAAGGTGCAATTCCGAGCAACGCGACAGAGCGGCAGCGTCAATAGCGTCACTGCAGCCGCGGCACTGCCGTGACGTCATTGCCGCTCTGGCGGCAGTGACACTGCCCCGTTGTTCTCGATCGGCCGCTGCCGGAGCGTTGTCATAACAAAACAATAAACAAAATGGCTGACTTCAACGAAAATGAAGATGAAATATTGATAGGATTAACATTTTTTAGGTAAGGACAATAGGTCGCGTTTGTTTACTGACGCCGACATCGGAAGCCACAAGCGCGACACTGTCGCGGCTGCAGTGACGCTATTGACGCTGCCGCTCTGTCGCGTTGCTCGGAATTCCACCTTTATTTACTGGTTTGAAACCTTTAATTTTTATATTTAAATTTGGCGCCAAAAGCGAGAGTTCATAGAGGCCTTTCTAAACCTCAAGTTCCCTTGTTTTTAACACTCCATTTTTCTACTACGTGATGTCCCTTCCCGTTTATTCCCTGAAGGGAACTTAAGGTTTAGAAAGGCCTCTATGAACGCTCGCTTTTGGCGCCAAATTTAAATATAAAAATTAAAGGTTTCTCACCAGTAAATAAGGTTTTTCTCCCGAATGATTAAAAAACTATGGTTATGGTTTCTCACCCAAATGAATAAAATTGTTTTAATAGGAGAATTAGATTCAAGTATGATACGCAAGGTTTTTTTGTTTCAATGATTTGTTTATTTAACATTAACACTTTATACATACATATTTTTACACCATATGTGTTATCATACTGAAGTGAATTACTTTAGCACAAAACACATACATATGGTGTCCAAATACATATAAAGTGTTAATGTTAAATAAATAAATCATTGAAACAAAAAAACCTTGCGTATCATACTTGAATTTAATTCTCCTATTAAAGCAGCATAATGTTTCAACTAATGCCAACGGTTCCCAGTTTAAAATTAATAAAATTGTTTGTAAATGGTTTTGTGGTTTTTCTCCCGGATAAATAAAAAGCATAAAGTTTCAAGTTAACATTATATATTTATTAAAATTAAAATGATGAAAGAAAAAATCTGGTTTGACTGGCGCATAGCACACAACTTTCTTCGACAACCTTCGGTAATCGAAAGTTGTGTTCTGTGCTTGTCACACCAGATTTTTTGTGTCGACATATATTTGGACCGTTTATTTTGAAAGTGGTGTAAGATGTTAATTACATTGTTAAAATTACAAGATATTAGTAGTATTTATTTATCCTCTGTATATGGATAGCAGAGTGTTGAAATATTTATGTTGTACCGGAAGAAATAACTGCTTGATATCTTTATATTAATAAGTAACCTAATCTCGTAACCAGTGGCGTCATTTCAACTTTTTCTTGGAGGGGGGAACTTTTTTTCTTTCAATTTCTAACTTCAATTTTCTTACAAATAGGTATCTTAAATTTGGCCAAAAGGTATTTAATCTAATTAATTTTTTAATTTTATACAGTTTCATAGATATATTTTATTGACGTAGAATTATACCTAGGAAGGAGAGGGAAGGGGGGAAATGCCCTCCCCTGCCCCCCTCCAACCCCCCAACAAATGACGCCACTGTTAGTAATTCTTAACAAATTTATAAACAAATGCACAATAACAGACTACTAACAGGCAACCATCTGCTAAGCTACCTAACTCAAATTGGACTTACACCACTTTCATAATCAACGATTATACAACTTCTTTTACCGACCAATTTTCAATTTTACAAAACATGGGAATTTTTTAAGAAATTTACCACTAGCTGGTTATACATAGAAAATTTACATTAAATTAAGCATAAATTATGCGATATCTCAGATTTTTTAAAAATTGGACTTACACCACTTTCAAAATAAACGGTCCATTTAGTTCCCGACAGTACGAGACATTTGAATTCAGATGTAAAATTTATAAGTATGGCAAAATATTTATTTTATTACCATGGCAACCATTTTTCCTATCTTTTCTATGGAGTACAAGAGTAAAGTGGTCTTCAGAAGATTTCAATGACAAAATGAGAATATTTTATTGAAAATCTAAAAAATAATTGATTTTTGAATTAAAAAAAAAAAATCGTTGGAGCAAATTTAGAGAAAAATCGAAAAAAACTGAAAAAGTGCATCAGAAAAGTACTAGTCCTTTTAGGCCAATTTTGTTCAAAAGTTTCGTGTCATGTCCCATGAGGGTGCCTAATTTAAATATATAATTTCAACTTCCTAGCTCTTTCCCTTCTTGAGATATTTTGTTCACAGACAGACAGACACACACACACACACACACACACACACACATATATATATATTGCGGTCTTTTCCCTTTTCTATGGTCTGGCTGGTTAGGCCAGACGGAAAAAGACACCTCTTAATAGATGAATTTGGGGGAAGGTTTCCATCTAAAGAGGCAGTTTTTTTACCTGCTTCGCAAAATATAAGCAACTAAGTTGCCTATACGCTTTGTTTTTAAAGTGATTAGGAGATGTTTTCCTAGATGTAACTCAATCACGGGAGAGTCCTGCTTCCACTGTTCATTCGCCTGGGGAGATGATGCAAGGGAGGGTTGAATTACCTGAGTTGAGCGCGATGTCGGTCGGAGATCAATGTAGGCCACGCTATGCTATAAGAAAATGGGAAAGAAAACGCATCCAAGCCAAAACGGGTGTTTAGAATAATAATACTCTGTTAAAATAAATAAAAAAATACATAAATCGTTCTCAATATTGTAAACAAAAATAAATGGAAATAAATCTTTTGTCCATATGATTTAAAGACCGCAGATATATCCTTATAGTAGATATTTAATTTTTTTAGTCAGTTCAATTAATTCAATTAGTCAATAAAACATTATATAACGAATTCTTAAATCTTCATATCGTGTATCCACCCCTGTACAAAATATTTTCAATTCATGCAAGATTATTAAATTTTTTCTTCTATTTTTATTTACCTCTTTTTCAACTTTTACTTTATTTAGATTTGATTAATTTTTAATGGTTATTTATCTTTGTTTTAAAATAGCTATAATGATTGCTTTCAAGGGATTAAAAAAAAATAAAAGTTTTATTTGTTCTTTTACTCGACATGCATGTTTGAAAAGAAAAGTTTAACGAAATACCTGAGCTCAGGGAGAACACACACTTATGGAGAAATACGATGGGTTTTGCTCACTTGCTCGCCGGGTAACCGATGAAAGCCACCCCGAAGAGAGGAAAGCGTGGAGGTTCTTCTCAAGGAGGAGGCGAAGATGATGTCGTTTGGCAGACTCCCGGAGTATGTCGGATTTCGAGCCTCGTAGAGTACAGGATGGACCTCAGCCGTCTTGGAAATTCGAACCAGCAAAGCTCAGATTTTGCTTGGTGCTGTTCGACGTTTGATGATGCAATAGACTTTGGTCTGTACTCCTTGATGGTTGGATTGCATATATATATATATTCAGCAGGTGACGATGGAGTCAATTAGATCTGCACGCTTCGACCGTTCAAAATGCAATGCATGGGGTTGTAACTCACAGGATTTGACAGCTGAAAAGTTGTTCCACCAGTCCGCCTCTGTCGCTAGCGTCGCGCCTTGACTCCGCCCACCAAAGCCCCTTCCCTTCGTATGAAAAGCAATATGCATCCCTGCATGCATTTCCTGATCCCAACCATAGCTGCATAGATCATTTTCCATTCCATGTTCCATACATATTGCACGTGCTTTGTGAACTTGTAGATTCTCAAATTTGTTTTTCTTTTATTAAACATCTTTAAAGATATTTTATTATTATTATTGTTTTTATTAATTTTAATTTATTTTATTTAGAAAAAAATGGTTTATAAATATTGTATATGCCATGATACAGGAAAGGAAACTAGATTGCATCTTTTTTCTGGTTCGCCAAAGGTGTTTATTAAAGCTTTTGTGGTTTGTATTATTATGGGAGTTTTTAATTATAAACCATATTTGTACAAATTATTT
Organism: Euborellia annulipes; assembly: GCA_023213315.1. Taxonomy (NCBI): domain Eukaryota; kingdom Metazoa; phylum Arthropoda; class Insecta; order Dermaptera; family Anisolabididae; genus Euborellia; species Euborellia annulipes. Next base: position 11,775 of record JAKCPI010001168.1, read on the forward strand.
ATTAAAAATAATATATACAAATGGGTCTATAATTAAAAACTGTCATAATAATAATAATACAATCCACAAAACTTTAATAAACACCTTTGGCGAACCAGAAAAAAGATGCAATCTAGTTTCCTTTCCTGTATCATGGCATATACAATATTTATAAACCATTTTTTTTCTAAATAAAATAAATTAAAATTAATAAAAACAATAATAATAATAAAATATCTTTAAAGATGTTTAATAAAAGAAAAACAAATTTGAGAATCTACAAGTTCACAAAGCACGTGTAATATGTATAAATTATAAATTTCATTCATGTTATTTGTTAACCAATTTTTTTTTAATCTGTTTGGAAATATTTTTTTGAATATAGCTTTGAATGATAGCAATGTATCTTATAGTTATTTATGCAGATAAATGTGAATTATAATGAGAAAAAAATTAAAATCTCTACTCTGAAATTATATTTTTTTCTTTTTTTTTAATACCCTATGCTTCTATATATATTCGACTTTATTAAACAATAATTTTTATTAAAATAAAAAAAAATAAAAAAATATATATATATATAAGTTATATTTTGGTATAGAATGATTTGGGAGAGCATATCGGTGGGCGGAGCCTAGAGCGGAGCCACGCTTCGAACGCCACCTGGCCGACTGCCGAACAAACGTTTGACAAGTTTGACAGGCTTTCCAATCTATATTATCTATGATGCAATGTCTCTCTCGGGGGTCGCGCGTGAGTAAGCTTCTCCCCCTCCTCCCTCCTTTTTATCCCCACCGGCCTGCCTCTTAAAGGGGGTGGCGCTGTGATTGGTTCGCCGGCTGGAGAGGTAAAGTCCGAAGCTTTTTCTGGTATGAGGAGAATCACTTCACTCACACTTACACATTCACTAAAAATAATATTAATTTCTTCGACAATCAATTAATTATTTTTATAACACAATGTAATTAAACAACAAAACTAATAAATCGTTTAATATAATATGAAAATATACAATTATTAACTATAACAAAAACATTTTCAATCTTGAATGCATTATTAAAGGGAATGTTTAAATTAAGTAAGAGTATTATTAATCAAAAAGAAAACAAATAAACGCCATTAGGCTCTAGGAGTTTGCAATATATATGCAAAGATAAGTTGTATATATATATATATATATTAACATATACATATAGGTAAGAGAAAATAAAAAAGGGGTGTGTTTATTAGTATCTAGTCCAAATGGAATTAAATGATTTATTGAAAAAGTAATATTTTGAAAAAAAACTAACCTCTGATATTTTTATTTATTTTCATTTTGTCTGTTTTTCTTTACTCGCGTTCAAATCTGTTTTTTATTTTGTTTTAATTTAAAGACATAAGTAATTGCTGAAATAAATAAATACTGACATCAGAGTTGGGTTTTATACACGATTTTGCAGTTTTTTACAAAAATCGCGGATAAAACTTGTATAAAACGTATAATATGTATAAAACTCGAATGCGCATGCGCAAATCCGACGAGAAAGGAAATTAAAAAAAAAAAATAAATAATAATTTATGACTAGAATGAGTCCTATTTTTTTTTATTATTTATATATAAAAACAAATTTTCAAAAATGCCAGGCGGCAAATGATTGACAGATCTAAATTAAACTTAATAAAAAATGATTTGGATTTTGCTGTGGTTTGTTTGCAAAATTTTTAACTTTTTGACCACAGAATGAATGGCCGAAGCGTTTTTTGTTAATAATAACCATATATATATATATATATATATACTCTGTGATAACAACTATAAAGTCTAAATTCTAATATGTTGAATATATTCCTCTATTTCTGACGTGTAAATGATGTAAGGGAACTTAATTTAAAGTTAAAATTAATTAAAACGTCAGATGTTTATTTTTATAATAATTATTTAATCTCTTTATTTATTATTATAAAAATTAAACATCTGACGTTTTAATGAATTATAAACCTTAATTAACTCACCTTTCATTTTTAAATTCTAAACTCAATTCAATTGAGATTCATACAGGATCTACTCATAAATTGAGATTGTCACAGATGTAACAACATTTATAAGCTTACAATTGTTGGCTGAATTGTACCTGAAGGCCACAAAATGAGTGGCCGAAACGTTATTAATTAAATAAAATAATAAATATACTTACAAATGAATTGACAGCTCTAGGTTAGGTTTCCATATTTAATTTTTGAATGTCATTTTTCAATTATTTTATTAACATTTTGATTATTTTATTCACTAAATAAAAAGCAAACAACATCGTCAATGCTCTAAAACATTAAAAAATATGACATAAAAGTTTTTAAGCTGTTTTTTCCGGGGGAGGGAGGGGGTTGGTTTTTTACATTTTATACATCGGCCTAGTTTTATCCATGATAGTTTTATACATGTATAAAACCGTGTATTATACACGCCGGGATAAAACTTGCCAACTCTGTTTGACATATAAATATAAATATATTTCTCAATCTCCGCCAGATGTCAGCTTAATGCAACGAATTTTGCAAAATGGCGGAGGGTTTTGCCATGTTGCCAAACTTTATTTTCTTAAATACCATGTACGAAGAAGAAAAAGAAGTACCTTTTGACAATAAAATAGAGAAAAAAATAATTTTTGTTATTCTGATTGATCAAAGACTAAAAGTGAAGAATTTGACAAATTAAAATACTTTGAAAAAAAAAAAAAAAAAAATAGGTGTTGGCTGTATCTTCTACACAGCCGGTGGCATTTTTTTTTTTTTTTTGGAATGGGTGCATAAGGTCCGAAGACCTATAATGACCAATAGTCACATGCAGCCAGGAAGAAAATAAGAACAAAAGGAGAAGCATAAAGGGGAAACTCAACTGCGGGAACTGAGAAGATGCCTGTTGAGGTTAGACTTGAAAGTCTGAAGATTGTAGGTTTAGGGGAAGATAGACGAATTTCTTATTTATAAACTAGCTTACAAGCGCTCGCTACGCTTCGCTGCGCTACGCTTCGCTCACACTTGAAAGCTAGCTGGGGGGCTTCGCCCCCAGACCCCCGTAGTTTTTTTAGGACTTAACGTCTTCTTTTATTACTAATCTTCTTCTTTATATAAAATTGAGGTCGTCTCAACTATGCCAACTGGATTGAACCAGGTTGACGGAGGAATTTGTGGCGCCAAAACCGGGTCCAATCCTCCTGATGGCTAAATTTGCTTTCCAACTGAGTTCATATACCCGAATGCACTTTTATAATAAAATCTCTTACCATAATTATAATTCCCTAGCACTTAGCAATACAGAAGGAAAGAGGTTAATAGCTGATCTGAAAGAAAATTTTGTCATGTTAATGCGCAATCATGGATCTATAACGTGTGGTCGGACTATACAAGAAGCAATGTTTTACACGTATCATTTAGAACGAGCGTGCAAAACTCAATATTTAACGTTAGCAATGAATAGGGAGTTATCAATTCCAAGTGAAGAAATTTGCTCAAAAGCTGTAAAGGATCTCCTATCTTTTGAAAGCAATCTTGGTGAGAGGGATTGGCACGCATGGGTTAGACTAATTAAAAGTAAGTTGTAAGAGGCTTTCGCACTACTATCTGTCATCCAAGTATAGGGAGTCATACGCGTCAAGTTAAGAGGTTGTGAGCAAATTTAGAGAGGTTAAAGTGGATACTCTGACCTTCACTGTCATTAAGTTAAGGAAAAAAGATAGATTTTATGGGATAATGAAGTATACCAATAAGTTTAAAGGTAGTATGAGTAAAAGAGGCAGTAATAAAATTTATTCAAAATGAATTGGCAAGCCTAGAATTTATAGAATCCCATAAATCATCTTCAAAAGATTTTATGAGAAAGAGGAAGTTATCTTTTATTGACATATTTATCTTAATTTTAAGAAAAAGTGTAAAGTCGCTGCAAGAACGAATTTATTTTATATAGGAAAAAAAGACTATACCGTTACTGCTAGTGCTTTTAGTCAAGCAAGAAAAAAAAATGAAACACAGTGCATTTTCAGAAATTAACGAAGGTGTGGTTTCCTTGTACTAGCAAGACCAAAATTTAAAACTTGCTTTGGCTTTCGACATTTTTGCTACGGAATCAGACATTGATTGCATTATGGATAAAACTATTTTTGATGAACACTTTGGTGGTAAGAAAAGGAAGAAAAGTTGATCGCAATAAGGTACCTTATCTTCGTTCGTTCAATTATCAAAAAAGGGTTAGAAAACACATATTTTGACTAGAGGTAGTATTCATATCTTCTGATAATAACTAGGTAGCTTATTGCCATAGCTTCTGTAAAATGACTTCTAAACAAACTATTTCTTAAGTAATTTACACTTCAGAGTTTATCTGCTTTAAAGTTTACTCTATTCTGTTTTAGCACTTGTCATAAATCCTTAATTATTTCTGACTTTTTAGTTCAGTTTTTAACCATTCTTTCCTTAACTTAATGGCAGTGATGGTAGGTCAAGGTATACAAAAGCATAATCCAGATTTGATAGATGAGGGGTATGATACTCCTACTCCTACTAGTCGTACACATCTTGAAGATCATCATTGAACACAAGACGTCAAGCTAGCACCTCACCCTTGTATAGCGATGAGACAGTTGCAAAGGGAATGATAAAGGAATCGCTAGAGCTCATAGCACTTGGAAAAGGCAAAAAGATAATGTTTGGCATGCCATGTGATGTGTTCTCTGAGAATACATCATTAATAGATTTTTTGGTGCGCAACTTATATATCCTAAAAACACAAGAGTTGTCCATTCATGAAAAACATCAACTAGATCTTCTTTCGTTAAAAATATCCGACCTAGTTTCAACAGGCACTTATGTGAGTGAGGAAGCTTTGAAGTTATTGTCAACAAGTCTACTGGAAAAACGTAACAGCTTATTATGTTATTTCGCCCTTATGGGGGTTAAAATAAACATTAAAAAAAAAAATTATTATTATTAAAATTAATTGCTGATAGGGAAAAATAAAAAGAAAAATTTATTTGGGTGAATGATTGATTTATTGGAAAATTTAATATAAAATTTGATTGTTGATTGGTCATTGGCTTCGCAACAATGACTTTGGGGGTAACAATAAAAAAGGGTATTGAGTAATCTGTCGACTGGCTCAGGCTCCAAGGTTCATATTTGCTCAAGATTAAAACAATATTTTTATTATTAAAATTTTAAAGAAGAGATTTGATCTTTTCAACATCAATGAATTAGATTTAATAAGAATTTATATTGAAAGTTAATTAAATGGAAATCAAGTGACACACACAATTTGCTCTTGTTGAATGAGTAACGTTGATTAGGACTTATCTGGTTGAAGAGAGTGATGGCTGTTGCAGCACGAGGCCCAAGCTATCGTTGATGGAGATAGTTTGGATAGCGTTTCGGTGACGGGCTTGCCCAAGTACATTTCGGTCGCCTTGGCTGCCTTCATCAGGAAGAGTTTCGGCAACGGAAGAAGCAAAGTGTTGCAAAGAAATGGTTGTCGTCAGTTGGCCGGAAATGCTGGCGTTAAAAATTATAAAACTTCTTCTCTCTTCGCATGGACTCAATTAATGATTACGAGTGAATTTTCGTGATAAAATAAAGACTGGGCATAATAATAGTGTTGGAAGAGAGACTGTACGGCCTGCACTTTAATGTAAAGACAGCCGCCCTGAGCGATGTCATCCGCGGTCTCTCCTCGTCTCTCATGGTCTCATCCCTGTCTCTCTTGCTCGACTAGCTTTCTTCTCTCTCCTTGTGTGTGTCCCTGTCTGTGTGTGTGTATCAAATTTGATTGGCAACCCTTTTGACCAATCAGAAATCGAAATAATTTCAAGTGGAAATTTCCCTTGAAAATATTGAAAATTATTTTATCAAAATATAAAATTTAATCGGATCGGATGAAATTATTTAATTCAATTTAAATTCAATTTCTTTGTATTAATAATATAATAATTTAATTATATAGGTATTTAAAGAGAGCAAATAAGAACCTTAGACTCTGACAAACGATATATTAAAATTACACTAATGGCAACGAATTGTTTAAAAGCACATATTAAATAAAATAAAAATCGTAATTAAAACGATATACCATTACAAGCTATTTATCAAATCTAAAACAAATTGTATATGAGGGCATCGAAAAAGATGAAGAAGAAAATGTGATAAAAGATGTTATAGTAGAAAGAGATAGTAAATTTTATTGTATACAGTGTCCAGAAGCAAATATTGTGATTCCTGCAAAATTCCTGTTGGGTGCACTACGGTTGATTTCTTTTCTCGTACTTCCGGCTGCCACCACCTAGCGTTCCTTGGGTTGCTAGGGACCCTTTTTCCTTCTTGTAAATGAAACGAAGTTGTTGTTGAATATAGACAAGTTTTATTATAGTATAATTTATACAGATGTTACGTATATGGAGTCACATTAGAAAGACTAACTGAAGAGGAGGAGGCGACCTCAGCTTATATAGCTTTGATTCGCGTCATCCTATATTGTTTTTCTCACACGTGCTAGCAAAGTCAGCGATCGTCTTTATATTACTGCCTATTTTGCTATTCCTTCTCATGGGAAGGATATTAGATATTTATTTCTCCTGCTAGATTTGCAGTAATTTGAGTTTGTTATTTGCTTAAGATTCAGACATATCGTCAGCAATATCTGATTATTTATTTCTGCATACTTGCAGGTGTTGTTTTTAGTAATCTGAGTTGTTATTCCTTTTACATTTATCATAGTATCAGCAGTTATCCGATCCTTGCCCTCGCTTGCACTCGTGTGATGACTCATTCGTCTTTATAGTAAACAATATTTGAAATATAATTATTAATTAGACATTTTATATAAAATTTTTATTTTAGGCGGGCACCACAATATCTCCCCACCTAGTCTTTTATTAAAAATAAAAAGACATATTATTTTATTTTTAATAATTGCCTTATATCTAATTACCATTTTCTTAGGCTTGAACATGCTGATAGCCTTTTCTTATTTTATAGATTTTTCACTGCACTTTCACTTTCACTTTCACTTTAGTCAACCATATTTCGGGTTGACCCAGTCTGGACTTGTTTGGTTTCCGAATGAATTTAATTCTACTTTCAAAACACACTTTCTTATTAGCATATTTGATTATTGTGAATATATTGACATATTTAGTTCTTATTCTATTGGATATATATAATTCTGAATACATTGGTATATTTGATCCTTAATCTATTGGCTGTGCATCCACCGTACTCTCTTCTCTATCTTCCTCTTTTGCTTTCAACAATGTCTTGATTTTAACACATATATTGTACATCTTTACTAAGCAGTACGTGGCTACACATCCACTTAAAATTATTATAAAAATATTATGTATATTTCTGTGTTTTCCCATGTTTTCCAAATTCTTTTCTTGTTTAATTTTATCTTCAATTTCTTTCCATTCGCTTCCGAAATCCTCTAAATTTTTACTTGGTGAAAACACATCAATATTTCCCAACTTTTCTCCCTTTTGATCTAAAATCTTTACATTATTTATTCCTGTTTCCTTTATGACACTTGTAATGTTTATCACTGGTATCCTATAGTCTTGTCTTATTTGTTTGGGTCTAAACTCTGACTTTAATATTTTGTTTTTCGTTGTCATTTCACATTGATCTCCTAACCGAATTATTCCTGCTCCTTTTAATGTTATTTTACTTGTTACTTTCTTATCTTTGCAAAAGATATTGGCACTTTCACTTATAGGTGCGACAAAAATCCACGCATTGTTAGAATTTAGTTTCTTAAAATATGTTGTTTTCAATCTTAAAATGTTCAGATTGTTTTCGCATAGGTCTTTTAATTCACCCGTTTCTGGATTACTAAACAGTTGACTTTCACAGCTTCCAGCTGTGTGGATAAGATTAAATTCTTTATCCTGTTTACATATAATTTTTGTTTCCCCTATTAATTTGCATTTATCCCTTTCTGATCTATCCATTATCGTCCAAATTATTATCGTTATGGTACGTCGCATTTTGTCTGTAAAAAAAAATTTTGTCTTAGGTCTTTTCTAGGACGCCTAATTTTGATTCTGACACTTCTTCTCCAAATTTTCTAGTTCCTTTTTACATCTTTCTTCTAAGAATTTCTTCATTTCTTCTGTATCTTCTGGGTCTTTTAGTCCTTCCCAAAATTGTTTTATCTTTCCTTGCTCCTGTTCATAGTCTATTTTCTTTGCTTTTCTGATTACTCTTGTCTTGATGTTAAACTGCTTATTTTCTCCCATTAAGGTCCGTCTTTCAAATTCTTCATCCCATTCTTTTAACATTTCCTTGCACCTCTTCCTTGTATAGTTTATTTTTAGAATTTAGTTAAAGAAATGTTTTAACCTATTCTTATGAACCCTTAAAAGTTTTCTTCCTACTTTTAACGTTACATTTGTTTCCGAATTAACTTCCTCTACTACGTATGGTCCTATCCATTTAGAATCTAACTTTTTTGATCTTCCCCTCCTTACCATTTCGTCATATAATAACACTTTATCTCCCTTTTTAAATTCTATCCCTTTTGATTTTCTATCGTACTGTGTTTTGGATTTTTCCTTTCCCTTAATTAAATTTTCTTTTACTATTCTGTTAGTTGTCCCTAACTTATCTTTTAGTTCTTGCAGGTAATCATCGAAGTTGTACCTTGGTCCTTGTTCCTTTATTGACGAGGGATATCCTGCCTTTTTTCCATAAATAATTTCATGTGGTGTGAATCCTGTTACTGTGTGTGGCGTCGTGTTATATGCAAATGTTGCGTATGGTAGCCATAAATCCCAATTACTCTGGTCCTCGTTGATATAGTTTCTCAAATATGCTGCTAAAACTGCATGTGATCTTTCCAGACTGCCGTTTGATTGAGGATGATAGCTGGTAGTTTGAATTTTCTTGATTTTCAATAACTTGCATACGTTTTTAAAGACTTCACTTAAGAAATTCGTTCCCTGATCGCTTAATATTGTATTCGGTACTCCATATTTGCAAATTATTTCTGTTACCATTTTCTCTGCAACCGTGGCTGCATCTTGCGTTGCTATTGGTATTGCTATCAAGTATTTTGAAAAGTTGTCTTGAAATGTTAGGATATATTTGTTGCCTATATTTGTTTCGGGTAGTGGACCCACTATATCAATCGCACACTTATCCCACGTTTCATTTGGTGTATCCGTTATTTCCATGGGTATTTTTATTTTACCTGTTGCTTTATTCTTTTGGCAACTTTCGCAATTCTGCACATAATCTTTTATCTCTTGATTAGTTCCTTTCCATTCGAAATTGTCCCTAATTTTTCCTATTGTCCTTTTTATTCCTTGGTGTCCTCCTGCTGGTGCTTCATGACATTCATAGAGAATTTCCTTTTTCTCTTTCTCAATTTCTGCTTGTTTCTCCATTTCTTCTTTTGTATCCTCTTCTTTTCTTCTTGCTGTATAGATACGGCTTAAAGCATCTGCATTTGTATTTTCTTTTCCTGCTTTGTAGATTATCTCGTAATCATACTCTTCCAATTTTAATCTCCATTTTAACAATCTACTTCCTGGATCTTTCACCTTGAATAACCATGTCAATGGTCGGTGGTCTGTTACTATTCTGAATTTCGCTCCTAATAAATATGGACGGTAATGTTTACAAGCCCACACTATAGCTAACAATTCCCTTTCTATTGTTGAATATCTCATTTCAGCTTGATTTAGGGTTCTACTGGCATAACTTATAGGCAAGTCTTGACCTATTGGTCCTTGACTGAGTATTGCACCTATTGCATAACCGCTGGCATCCGTTGTTAATACATATGGTTCCTCTACATCTGGATAGATTAGCACTGGAGGATTAGTAATCCTCTCCTTTAGTATATTAAATGATTCTTCATGTTTATCACCCCAATTGAATTCGATGTTCTTCTTGAGTAATTCAGTTAATGGTTGTGCTATCTTTGAATAATTCATAATAAATTTCCTATAATAATTCGAGAGTCCTAAAAATGATCTAAGTTCCTTTTGATTCTTTGGTCTTGGGTAATTCACTATCGCTTTGATCTTTGTAGGATCCGGTTTTACTCCTTCACTGGTTATAATGTGTCCTAAATAATTTACTTCTTTTCTCAACAAATTGCATTTCCCTGGTTTAATCTTTAATTTATATTTTTCAAGTCTCTTGAATACTTCCTCTAATTTTTGATTGTGATCTTCTAAGCTGTTTCCGAAAATAATTACATCATCCAAAAATACTAGACATTTTATTCCTTGTAATCCTAGTAACACATTGTTCATTAATCTCTGGAACGCTGGAGCTGATCTTTTACATCCAAATGGCATTCTAATGAATTCATAGTGTCCCCAATCCGTCGAGAATGCTGTTTTCTCTCTATCTTCTTGTTTTACTTTAATTTGATGATAGCTCTGTTCCAAATCTATTGTTGTAAAATATTGTGATTTTCCCAATGAATCTAATAATTCGTTTATATTCGGTAGTGGGAAGGCATCACCTTCCGTAACGTCGTTTAAAAGTCTGAAGTCTACTACCACTCTATATTTTGGTTTTCCATCTTCCGATTTCTTTGGAACTACTAAAATTGGAAAATTCCATGGTGATACTGATTCTTGAATAATTTCGTTTTCTAACCAATTTTCTATTTGTTCTTTTACTACCTTTTTATTCGCCATTGGTAAACGGTACTGCTTTTGATGTATTGGTTGTTGTTCCTTCTTTACTGGAATCGTATGTTCTGCGATATTTGAATCTACTGCTGTTAAGTTGTCTCCTTTTAAGTAGAATATTCCACTGTAATTTTCACAAATTTCCAGAATCTTTTCTTTTTCTTCTTTATTCAGGTGATCCAGTTGTAGTGTCTTCCTTAGTAATTTAAGTCTGTCTTTATTTATCTCTGTTGTTTGCAATCTTCTATAATTTGCAGCTTCCAAATCTTCCAGTTTTTCTATCTCTATTGTAGGTAATTCTATCTCAATGTCCTCTTCATTTGCATTCACTATGTTTATCATACATTTGTTATCTACTGGCCTGACATAGCAACTACTGACATGTACCCCTTCTTGTAATGTGATTTTGTCTATTATGCCCTCTTCATTTGACTTTACTTCCACTTCGACCCAATTTAGTGATCTTGCCTTTAGAAATTTCCTGTTATTATACTTTACTTTTTCCTTTTTCATCTTTGGTTTATTTTCTTGCTCAATCTGCTCATTTTCTTCCGTTCCTATTTTCTGTAATGTTTTCTAGTTTTCCTTTCTTTGGTCCCAGACCAATCTGAAAATATTCTCCTAATATTTCTAGGTTCCGTTTTGCATAATCAATTTTTCCTTCAAATTTTTCTAAAAAGTCTACACCTAAGATTCCATCAAAAGGTATAGGAAAATCATTGTCTACTATATGAAATGTATGTTCGATTATTTTATTCCCAATTTTGACCTTTGCTTTAATTTCTGCTAATGTTTCTAATTCTCCCCCTAAACCTCTTACTTTAATTTTGTTTTTCCATACTTCAGCTTCTAATTTTAGCGAACCCTTTTTAACCATGCATATTTCTGCTCCTGTATCCAAAAGTAATGTTAGTTTCTTTTTATTTGCCTGCTCAACTTCGAAAGTTACTTTTTGATCATCATCTTTATCTTGATTTACTTGCCCTATATATTTTGCACCGTCGCCGGGCCACACTCGGGTGCTTGGTCGTTTAAATCATCTTCTATCACCCTTACATTTTTGCTCGTGTCTTCCTTTTTGTTGGTTTCTTTGTCAGGTTCTCTATATCTTTTCCTACAATCTCTTGCATAGTGTCCTGGTAGATTGCAAATGTAGCATCTTGGTCTTGATGTTGCCTCGTGACTACTTATTCCTGGTTTTCTATTTTCTCTGTTTCTGTACCTACAATCCTTTTCTTCGTGGTTATCCTTACCACAATGCCTACATCTTTTTCTTTCCCTAGGTCTTGAATAATATCTATCTTTTTCTGGCATTCTTATATTTCCTCTATTCGGCCTGTGCTGGTCCCTAATTCTTTCTTCTTCCATTGCCTCCCTGATAGCTACTTCTAAAGTATCTATATTCCTTGCCTTGACTATTATTCTAATTTCCTCCTTGAGACCTTCTCTAAAGAGTTCTAGAGCCTGTTTCCTTAAAAAGTTTTGTAAAGTTCTTCTGCTAATATCACTTCTTTCCTCCCTTAATGTAGCTTCTATTAGTTCCATAAGGATATTTTCTACCCTATTTCCAAATGATTGTACTGATTCTCCCATTCTTTGCCTTAGCTGATTAAATTCGTTCTGTAGTGAAAATAATGATCTTCTTTCCCCATATAATTTCTTTAATGTTTCCTTTAATTGTTCATAAGTTCCTATTTCCTTATACTGTGTTGCCTGTAGTGCCTTTCCCTTTATTTTTACTCCTAATACTGCTTCTAACAGGTTACCTTTTAATCTTAAATCCACATGCTGGAATGCATAATCACAAGCGCTAATGAATTCTCTTAAGTCTCCCTGAGACTTTCCTTCAAACGGGGGAATTAAATTCCTCGCTTCTTTTAATGTTAACCTCTCCGGGTCACACCTATAATATGAAAGTTCCCTATCTCTTTCATTTGTTCCTCTATTTATTCCTCCGCCCCTATTATCATCCGCATAGTTCTGGAATCTCTGGGACTCTTGTCCTGCGAGTTGGTCTGAAAGCCTGGAAACATAGTTCCTCTCGACAGGATGGTCTGAAAGCCTGTTAGTCCTTTCGTTTCCTTCTCCATACGTTTGATTATATTGGCTATTTTCTTCTTCCCTCATGTTATTTATTCGGGGACCCTGTCCCTGTGTTTCTTCTATTCGAGAACCCTGTTCTCTTGTTCTGTTTGTTTCTATTGTATTTTCTTCATTTCCTCCTTGATAATCTCCTGCATTGCTTGTGGTTTCATTTCCTTCCCTATCTTTTTCTCTTGTTGTACCTGTTTCTGCTATTGTTAATACACTAGTTAAAGCACTAGCTTCTATTATTGTTGTATCTTCTGCTCACACTACCACCTCTCCTTACATTTACATTTTTGTCTGACATTTTCACTACTTTCTTTTTCTTTGGTGTTTTGAATAGTTTTCTAAGAATTTTGACTTGTCCAAACTGAGTTAGCCTCTATGAAATATGTTTGACTCACGTTTTTCTTCCTGGTTCGGCGCTGTAGAAGGTGTCCAAATCCGCGTTGACTAGTCGCTTCTGGGCTCCCTTCGGGCTCGTGTAGTCGGTTGCCTTCTCACAATCCAGTTGACAACTCGAAGAACTCGTTGCTGTCGTCCGGAGTTGCAAGTTGTTTTGGTTGACTACCTGTTGATGATCCCACCGCTGCCACCAAATTGTTGGGTGCACTACGGTTGATTTCTTTTCTCGTACTTCCGGCTGCCACCACCTAGCGTTCCTTGGGTTGCTAGGGACCCTTTTTCCTTCTTGTAAATGAAACGAAGTTGTTGTTGAATATAGACAAGTTTTGATTATAGTATAATTTATACAGATGTTACGTATATGGAGTCACATTAGAGACTAACTGAAGAGGAGGAGGCGACCTCAGCTTATATAGCTTTGATTCGCGTCATCCTATATTGTTTTTCTCACACGTGCTAGCAAAGTCAGCGATCGTCTTTATATTACTGCCTATTTTGCTATTCCTTCTCATGGGAAGGATATTAGATATTTATTTCTCCTGCTAGATTTGCAGTAATTTGAGTTTGTTATTTGCTTAAGATTCAGACATATCGTCAGCAATATCTGATTATTTATTTCTGCATAGTTGCAGGTGTTGTTTTTAGTAATCTGAGTTGTTATTCTTTTTACATTTATCATAGTATCAGCAGTTATCCGATCCTTGCCCTCGCTTGCACTCGTGTGATGACTCATTCGTCTTTATAGTAAACAATATTTGAAATATAATTATTAATTAAATAATATTATTTTATATAAAATTTTTATTTTAGGCGGGCACCACATTCCTGAGTAATCCAGAATTTCAAAATTTAGATGGAGCATTAAAGATCGGGGAAGGAGATGATGTAATACGAATACAAGATGGAAAATATGATATAAAGGGCAGGTTCCAGATAACTTTTCCAATAAGCAACAGTGAAAAGATTGTAATGACTCTATCTTCTGAAAAGGCTGACAAACCAGAAAATGCCTCAAGCTTTGGCAAAATAATGGTGCATATGCAGGGATGGGCGTTAATCAGTTACATGTATTTGAAATACAAGATACGAATTACAATATTAATTGGTATTTTGTATCTCGTTACAGCAAAGGCAAAATAATTGCTATCTTGTATTTCGTTACATTTTTTTGTAATTGGTATCTGAAATTCGAGATACCAAATACTTTTTTTTTTTTTTAATTTGCCGCCGTTTAAAAAGTCTTGCAGAGGGAGCTGAAATCTTTTTAATTTATTTAAAATTACTGTATGTAATCGTCGTGTGGGTTCTTTGCTCTGAATCTTAGTGAAAACCGTAAAAACCAGTAAATAGAATGATAGAAGCCAATCAAACCGGCAAATTCTTCGTTAAAAAACGTTTGCTTTCTTCTTTCAACAAGCTCTCAACGACTAAATTATTCATGGTAAGACCCATTTTATTATCATTTCAATTATATATGAAAAATTTACATATATAATCCAATATAAATATTTTTAAAAATTTATTATTTCTTTTCAGTTCATTGCAGGCGGACATTTTTTATAAAAAATTTATTAAATTATAATTTTGTTTCAAGTTGTTAATAAAACTAATACTTAATATTACATCTAATTTGATTTTTCTTTATATATTTTGTTCAAGGTAAGAACTATTTTATAATATCAATTCATTTATTTATTTAATAAACTTTTTACATATAATTGAATATAAATATTGATTAATATGTAATTTCTTCTTTGTTAGTTAAATTGTTCAATTTCAAAATGGAATTAGAAGATGCACAAATTAATATAGAATATGATGGTCAACATTTTCCACCAATTTTGGATGGAAAATATTTTGAAGTGTATGATTGTTCCAATGAAAATATAAAAGCGACATGTATTCTTTGCAAAAAAGTATTGTCTGGATCATTAAAATCAACCTCAAATTTTAGAACACATTTTAAGGTAAATTATAATGTTTAATATTTTATTTTAAAAATAAGAATACTTTGAAAAAAATGTTTTAATATTAAAAATTTTTGTTAAAGCGTGTTCACACCAATGTGTTGAATGAATTCGATAGATATGTAAAAAATAAAATATCTGCTAAAAGAAAGTGCCCTCGAAATGAAAGTGAGGCATCTACTTCAAAACATATTAAACAAACAAAGATTTTTGATTTAAATTATAAACAAAAGCAAAAAAAGTTCGATGAAAACATTATTAAATATATAATTCATGGCATGAAACCATTAAACACTGTCGACGATCCACATTTCGTAAATATGATCCATGGTTAGTAGTTATTATAATACAGTATATATTTTATAAATAAATAAATATTACATTTCAAATTTATATTTTTCAACAAAGATTTAGATAATCAAGTTAAAGTAATGTCAAGGCGTTCATTGGCAAAAAACATAAATGCAGAACGAATAAAAATTAACGAAATTTTAAAGAATATATTTAAATCAGAAATTTTAATATGTACTACTGCTGATGTTTGGTCAACTAAACATCGAAGTTTTATGGGCATGACAGCCCACTGGGTTGGTATAAAATTATAATTTAATAAAATATAGATAATAAATATTATTTCCCTTGAGACTTAGAATAGTATATTGTTCTTGACTTTCAGATAGACAGAAATACTCTTGTTCGAAGTGGATGTGTCCTGGCCTGCCGTCGGTTTACTGGTCAACATACTTTTGAAAAAATTGCCGAATTGCTTACAGACATATTTAATGAATTTAATTTAAAAAATGAAAATATTCTTTCATGTGTAACCGACAATGGATCGAATTTTGTAAAGGCTTTCAAGGAATTTGGATGCGATCTATTTTTTACCGAACTTGATTCAGATGAAAAAGATGGTAAAAAATCATTGGTTATTAATTAAATTGACATATTTTAACATTATATTTTAATTTCTAGAAGTTGAACCTTATGATGAGGAAGAGGAGTTGATTTCCGAATTTTTGAATTTAGATAATACTATTGATGTAGATTTTGAATTACCCAAGCACCTTCGATGCGCTTGTCATACTTTGAATCTATTAGCCACAACAGATTTTAAAAATATTTTAAATGGAACTTCATCTTCTAAATTTCATTATCCTGCTATGGCCAAATGTACAGCTATATGGAATTTATCTAGAAGACCGAAGTCTTCAGAAATAATTTCAGATGTTTTACAATGCTCTTTAAGTTACCCGGTACCCACCCGGTGGAACTCATTGTACGATTCATTGATTCAATTATTAAAATATAAAGATAAACTTAATATTGTTTGCAAACAACTAGAATTAAAGTCTTTCAGAGATATTGATTTGGATTATTTATCTGAAATAATAATTTTAATGAAACCTATTGCAATGGCATTAGAT
>JAKCPI010001169.1:0-23891 GCA_023213315.1 Euborellia annulipes
TCAACCTACTAGCTCTTTTCTTTCTTGAGATATTTTGTTCACAAACAGACCATATTGCGAAAAACACTTTTTTGGATTTAGGGGACCTCAAAAGGTGTATATCCATCAAAATCTCGACACCGAATTTTTGACCTGAATCCAAAACATATATATATATATTACATATATACATAAGTGTAAAATGGCTGTTATTTATTAATCTTAAGGAAGTGGATTGCAGCCAGGAGAATAAAAAACTATTTTAATTTCTTTTGGCCGACGTTTCGGACGCCAATCGTGTCCTTCTTCGGGACCAAAGATTGTTAAAAAGCACACATGGATTTTTGGATTTTGTTGTGTTGTTTGTTTGTGTTTTGTTTAGGGTCCGACCGAAACAAGATTTTCAACTGAAACTGAATATTTGGCCTCAATCTTAGTTTCGGCCGAAACAGAAACTTGTATTTCCTATAAAAAATTCATATCATTTTACCTTTTTTTTTTTTTGAAATTTTTTTCCGCCCTTCGGAAAATTTTTTTCCCCTCCCGTGAAAATCATTTTACCTTTTTTTTTAGGGAGACTAAATTTTTTTCTCCCTCAAGTGCAAATTATTTAACCTTTTTGGGAGCACCTAGACTCAGGTTTCGGCTACTTTTTGGCCGAAACCGAAACACGGCCGAAACCAGATTTTGGCCGAAACCGAATATTCGGTCGGTTCCTAGTTTTGTTATGCCACAACAAAATCCATGTGTGCTTTTTAACAATCTTTGGTCCCGAAAAAGGACGCGATTGGCGTCCGAAACGTCGACCAAAAGAGATTAAAATAGTTTTTTATTCTCCTGGCTGCAAATCCACTTCCTTAATATTCATATATACATAAGTAGGAGAAAGTAAAAAGTCTAGGTTCCTTTAATTACTATTAGTTAAATAAACCCCTTTTATGTTTGCTTTGTAAATATATAAATGTTGAATAAAGCCTTTCGTTTTTAAAAGGTTCTACTTATTTCTATTTTCAAGCCACTAATTTGAGGGCTTTTACCGTTGCAATCTTATTTTTTTGTGATAATGGAATGATCTGGGGGGGGGGGGGGGGGTAAACCGTTCAAAATTCAGGGAGAGAGTATCTCCTCGCAATAAAAAGAAGAAAATATAAGAACCAATTATAATTTATTAAAAAAAAAAGAAGAAAATTCACTAATTTTATAAATGTCTTCCAATGCAACTTCTCGTTGGTCGAAATTATTAAAGAAAAATTCGGATAATTTACAGAAATACTTTTATTATATATTTATAAAAAACAGATAATGCACATTTTTTATATTAAATATAAAATTAATTAACTTAATAGAATCCTTCATCAATTTGTGCGTCCATAAATTGTCCAGAGAAAGCGTCTGCTAACATATGCTGTGGAAGTTCGCTTCCTCGTACATGAAGTGTATAACAGGCTGTTTCCATTTTAAGCAAACTTTGTCGAAGTACATTAATCTTCCGACCCATTTCTCTTGAGCCAGTGTTGCCTACTGATAGGAATGCATTATATATAGCCCGCACCTGGAAAAAAAAAAGAATTTTTAACAATCTTTTCCTTTATTTAATTATTATGCGTGCCTCCCGTCTTCGGCATCTTATTTTTTTGGTGGTTCCCTATATGAATCTCACAGACATATCTTTAGAAAGTCTTTTTGAGTTTAAATCAATTATTTCAACCAGATTGAGATGATTCAGAGACTTAAATATCCTCTCCATTCATAAAACAAATTAATTAAAAAATAAAAAATGACACTTTTGTCATTTCGAAAAAAAAATGGTCCTAAAGCGGGCCCTAGGTAAAACTTCCAAAAGTGGAACTCCTACCCTCATAAATATTAAAAAGGCTTTATAAATTCAAAGCCGAATTTTTTTCAAACTTTGACAAGAAGTAATTTCTACCCCTTTAGATAAAATATGGAAATATTGAAGGGCATAGAAGAATCCGAATATTTAACTTTAAATTTGTAAAGATCAGCCCAAAAAAATGAAAGTTATAACCACATATTTGCGAATTCGACTGAGTGGGCAGCGTGGAGCTGTGAATCTTGTATGTTCCTGCGAGGGCTTCGGAATCGCTCACACCCGACCCGCTTTATCCTATATATTTTTTTTAGTTGAGGGATGTTTAAAGAAGGGTGAGGTGGGTCTGTCAGCTGGAATATGTAGAAAATCAGTGAAAAAATTGGAAAAAAATCAGATAAAATCGATTATTTTTAATGATTTTTTTGCATTTTAAGGGACAAAATCCTCCCCCACATCCCCCCTTGGATCCAAATGTTAATGTTTTTTAACTTTTCACTTCTCTAGACCTTCTGAAGAAATGTTAAGGCTAAAATATTCCTTTTCATCCTTCCAAATTTGATTCATGGCCCTATAATTAACGAAAAGGGGTGGAAATAATTAGGGGCTCCCCCTTCCCCCGAAAACGGTACGTGGTGGGGGAAAACGGAGGTCATATTTGGATTCAGGAGGTCATTTTACTTAACAATCTGAAGGAATTATCTCGGGGCCGGAAAAAAAGTTTCATTTTGCCGCACAGTGGAATTAATAACTCATCAAGGAGCGAAATCAATGAATTGATGTGCTTTTTATCAGTCAAGTTAACGTATACTCCTTAGGACGTTTAGGAAGTTTACTTTATAAATACTTTATAAATACATACCATTTTGCATGTATCATAGCAAGCTTGAACTTTTCCTAAGCCAACGCTATTTATACATTTGCGCATTAATTCTCCTGTTAAATCAGCCACTCCTAATAAATAATCCATTGGTATAATTGGCGCAATTAATTCCTTCTCTTCTCCTTCTTGTTTATAAATAAGAGATTTTTGTATTTGTTCCCAATGTGGTAAAACTAGAGAATTGGGATCATTGTTGGATAGATAGGCATGAAAAGTGAGAGCCTCGAGGTATTCCTGGACTCCATTGGTAAATGCTCGTAAATATAGCCAATAGTCTTGATTCTCCAATTCATGAGCAATATCACGGAAAAGTGTAGAAGCCAGATTTTCAAGACGAGTTTCTGCCTCTTTTAAAACTCCTTCGCGTTTAAGATCACTGAAAAATAAAAATAAAAATTAGCCAAACAAACAGATTGTTCATTAAATCTTTAATTAATTTTTAGCTTCTTTTGTTTACAATATTTTTTTAAGCTCATTTTTTTTTACCCTGGGTAGTCACGAGGATTATTATTAGGGTCCGACCGAAACAAGATTTTCAGCCGAAACCGAATATTCGGCCTCAACCTTAGTTTCGGCCGAAACCGTAACCGAAACCGAAACTTGTATTTTCTATAAAAATTTTTTTCATTTTACCTTTTTTTTTGAATTTTTTTTCCTTCCCGTGAAAATCATTTTACCTTTTTTTAAGGGGACTAAATTTTTTCTCCCTGAAGTGCAAATCATTTGACCTTTTTTTTTTTTTGCATGCGAGTCTCATCCCATCTTTTCAGACTCTGGTTTCGGCCGGCCGAAAGGTTCGGCTACTTTTGGCCGAAACCGAAACTACGGCCGAAACCATGATTTTTGGCCGAAACTGGCCGAAACCGTAACCGAAACCGAATATTCGGTCGGTTCCTAATTATTATATATATATAACAACCAGGATTTCGGTCTTTTTCTTAATCGCGTGCAAATAAAGGCCAAAAATAATTTGTTCGGGCCGACTGCGCCGGTCCCTCACCTTTCCTTCCTGAAATCTTTAGAAGCTTCTCTTTGAATTTGATTTAATTTTTTAAACGAGACAGCTCTAGTTTATTGACTTAAATATCCCCCGCATACATTTAACATTCTACAATTAATAGCTCAGAAACTTTAAACAATTTAAACTTCGTTTCTAAGATAAGATATCCTATGTGAGAAATTTATTTCAATTGAATACCAAACAATTTAAATAAATCGGGACGGGAGAAAAAGAGATGCAAAATTAATAAAGTATTTTTTATTAATATGTAAAATTATTTTATTCCCACTTTGTGGACTTTTGTTCTATATTCGCATAGATAAATGAATAAACTGACTTATCAAGAGTATGAAGCAAGAAGATAATCCGTTTGCTCTCGATGGTGATATCCCTGCTGAGCTTCACAATCCGTTCGTAGCGATCGTGTTTGTCGTCCAATTCTTGGGAATATTTCGTAAAGGCTTGGAATACCGGATTTTGCGTCTCCAACGTAGAACTTTCTTTAGATCTATCCGATGCATCGCCTGTTTCTTTGAATCTTTCGCCAGAACTAGGTCCAGGGCGGCGTCCTCCACGATTTTTCTTCACTGAATGATAAAATAGAATTAAAAGGGATACCGATCTAAGTATATGTGTTCTGTACAAGCGATCCTGGCTCGCGTTACCCTCAGATCCTGATTTTTAATGTAGATGATAGTGTCTCAGGAAATATATACGCGGAACTGTATAGTATAAAAGGTTTTAAATTCAAAGAACTGAAGGAGGCAGAGAAAAAAATTTTTTCCCCCCCCTTCTTGAGGGGGGGTGTTTTTTCCCCCCACCAACGACAAAAAAAAAAAAATTAATGAGATAGACTTGTTTATTTCGTCTTTACCAATTTTGATGTTAATGATAAAATCTATCCTAACAGTGTAGCTGCTCTAAGCTCCAGGAACCTTACCATCCGAGAATTATAAAATACTTGGCAGCCACACCTGTTATTATACAGTACATATTTGAAATCTAAACATTAAAAATCAGGATCTGAGGGCAATGCTGGTCTGGATCGCTTGTTCAGAACACATATACTTATCTAGTATCCAATATTATTTTCATGGTCAATGTTCTGCCGAATTGAAATCAATTATGCAACATATACTGTACACGGAACACAAGGGAGGGATCGTCCCAGCATCCCTATGCTGTTCAGATCACGACTAATAGAACTAGTCAATTCCAATCTTCCTTTGATCCCCGTGATTGGATCAAGCTCCCTGCGTCTATCTTCCCCAAAACCTACAATCTTCAGGCTTTCAAGTCTAATCTCAACAGGCATCTTCTCAGTTCCCGCAGTTGAGTTCCCCTTTTATGCTTCTTTTTTTTTAACTATACTTTTCCTGGCTGTATGTGACCACTGGTCATTATTGGACCTTATGCACCCATTACAAAAAAAAAAAATAAATATCAATCAATTCAAGATGAAATAATTTGATTTAGAGTAACTACAAATACTGAAAGTTCTATTGTAGTTTTTGTCTAAA
Organism: Euborellia annulipes; assembly: GCA_023213315.1. Taxonomy (NCBI): domain Eukaryota; kingdom Metazoa; phylum Arthropoda; class Insecta; order Dermaptera; family Anisolabididae; genus Euborellia; species Euborellia annulipes. Next base: position 5,214 of record JAKCPI010001169.1, read on the forward strand.
ATGAGCATAGAAAATTGATTTCAGGGCTGGTAAGATGTATAGAGCATACAAAACTGAAGTGGATCATCGACAAAGAAACAAGGAAGTTTATAAAAATACCTTGTCAATGTAATAAATTAGATTTAAAAAAGAAACAGCCCTAACGTATAATTGGAAGCTCCCCAGTGACTGACATCTCTAATTATTTATATTATATTATATTGGGCTAATAATTATATTATAAATAATTATAAAAAGTTCATCTTGGTGGTTCTAGTTGGGATTTGTAACCTCTTACATGTAGGAAATAAAAATTTCACTAATTGGTAAAAATAAAAATTTCACTAATTGTTAAAAATGATGAGACTATAATAGAAATGCAATCATTATTTCATGATCGATGTATAATATAGATATAATAAAAACTATTTCATTTGAATGTTTTCAATCTGACATTTCTCTCTTGGTTAAAAAATTTGGTAATGCTGTTAATCAGATGCAAAAGATACTTACTTGTGTGAATTAATTACTAAACAATTATTTATATATGTTAATATTATATTGTATAATATTTTCAAAATTTATAGAGATATTTTTTTAACAAAAATAGATAATATCATAATTGTAGAACTGATCAGTGCCAGGAATCAGTGCTGCCAACCAAGATTTCCAAAAAAAGCCGGAGATTTCGAGTGATTTTGACTTAAAAAAAAAAAAAAAAACTTTATGAGATCTCTGTGGTTGAGATTTACAGATTTACATTTGTTTTTTTTTCGAAGAGCAGGGACTCGGGGGGCCTTTAAAAAACCTAAAAAAAAAATTAAAAGAATTAGTTTATATTCAGGTGAATTCTAAGTTGGAAGAAGGGCGGATCAAGGGGGGGGTAAAGGGGGTAATTATCCCCCCCGAGATTCGAAAAAATACCTTTTTTCGTAAAAAAATTTATTTTTAATGTAAAATTTTTAAAATTAATACTTAAAAATTTGATGTGTATTTATATTCTGGCAAACAAATACAGAATGCGCTTTTTAATTACCGAAATTTAAAAAAATAGTGTGCTGTGCGACGAGTCACACCAGATTACCCCCCCGAGAAACCCCTCTGGATCCGCCCTTGGTTGGAAGTGAAATGCATTTATTAATATTTACCTTTTAATAGCGAGAAAATTCAAAATTTTTGCTCTTCTTTCAATAAATCACACTCACATATTCACTTAATTAAAAATAAACACAAAAAAGGTTTATTTTCAAGTGATTGATAAAGAAGAAAATTGCTTTTAGAATAATTATTAAAACAAATGGGAGGAGATTCAATTGGTTTAAATTCCTTCCAATTTAAATAAGGTTCAGGAAATGCCAAATGAGCAACGCAGCTAGTCGTTTTTCAATTTTTATTTATTTAACATAAAGTGCCAGGGCCAACGTTTCGGTCACATATAGACTGATGATGGTCCTATATGTGACCGAAACGTTGGCCCTGGCACTTTATGTTAAATAAATAAAATTAAATTTAAGGATTGGTGTGGGTTTAAGGAAAATTTTGAAAAAGGTGTATTGTGAGTTTAAGAGGGTATAATAAATAAAAATTGAAAACGACTAGCTGCGTTGCTCATTTGGCATTTCCTGAACCTTAAATTGTATTATCAGCTATACACCTCAATTAAATTTAATAGTTTATTTAATTTCATTTAATTATTATGTATTTTTGGGTTTAAGCTATTTGATTTTGAAATATAAAGTTAATTTACTCCATATTTTAAAAACATTAATAGGGATGCTATAATTTTTAACAGCATTCTGAATGGAGATTTTTATTCGATAGAGGCTCTCCTTTTGGCTGACACCCTCTCTTCCTGTGAATCATTCTAATATGAAAATAGTTTATCTCCTTGTTGATGCAAATCTCACTCAACTCTAAGAAAGAATAAATTTTGGTACGGTCTTTTTAAAAATAAGAAAAATGGTAAATAACAAACCAGATTGATTGATAAGCGAGAGTAGACAAGATGACTTTCTTAAAACTGAGATGATGTTTCTTCATTAATCGTTTCATGTTTTTGGTTGAGCTTCAATACCGTGGAAGGATTGGCCGTTTCTTCTCTTCTTTGACAACGTTTCTAGGGGGCACCACGTAGAGGTTCCTTCCATGCCCCCCAAAAGGTGCGAAATTTAATTAAATTAATGGAAATGAAGTTTTTTGTTTAAACAATCATCATGGATTCAGTGTTATACGATAAATTTCGAAATTTTGCAAATGAGCAAGAATTAAACGCTTTCTATCAAGAATCGGTTTCTGGGGATGTATTGAAAAATCAAAACAGATTTTTATTTCATATAAGAAATAATAATTTCTTGTTCTATTAATTGCACCTTTGAGTGGTCTGGTTTAAATTTGTCCATCTAGAATGTTCTTGATTGACCGAGAAATTCGTGATCTCGATATGAGAGGACGAGAATAGCAATCTGTTTGAATTCAAATAGCCAAATGCGGTACTGTGGTCATGTGGCAAGCAAAGTAGGCCGAGTACGAATTGGGAGATCCAAGGTTCGAGTACCGGCGATATCAATCTTTTCGGCTTTTATGATTTTTATTTTATTTCAAATAGGAACTTCATTTGTAGCACAAGTGTCTACCAGGTATGCTGCAGAGCACCAGGTTACTCTTCAATTCAACTCTTCGGAGAAAAGGAAATAAAAAAACAATTAACATTTGTGGGCAATACAACAAAACAATAGAATGTTGATAATTGACAAAAAATAATATATTTTTCTTCAACGTTTGTTGTAAAATGAAAACAATTTCATTTTCCCAAAGAAGTGGTAGTCGTTGTATTTATTTGGAAGATGTTTTTATGAACGAAGAGAACCTGGAAAAGAAAAGATGGATATTACTAATAAATAATCGTTGTTAGATAGAGATTTCTTTAAATCACTTACTTACATTTCTCAAAGAAAAGGATTGTTGAAATTCTCCAATTTATTTCAATGTAACAAATAATATGTATTTCTGTATATATACATATAAATAGTCTTGCTTGGAAATGTGTTCAATAAAATTTGATGACGTTTAATAAAATGTCACCGCCTAAAGGAAAAACGTAATAATATAAATTATAATCAGAGATATGGATTATAAGTTTAATTTAAATAATATTTACTTAAATAGGATCCTCTTGATTGCGCTCTCTGAAGATTGAAGAGCCGCCGCCGCCGCCGCCGATCAGCCCCCACAAGCCCAACCGTCCCAAATCTAAAAGAAAAGAAGAAAAAAAAGAAATAATACACAAATCAAATTAAAAAAATTTCAATTATAATATAATAATTAACTTACCATGTAGACTGCTTCTTTGCGCCCAACGACCTTCTGTCTTGATGTCTAACCTAATGCCCAACAGACTCATTCACAGCTCGTGTTTGAATGTACAAGAGAAATGCATAAAAAGACTCAAAGCAAAGATTTATAAGTAAATAGAAAAGCTAAGCTTTCTAATTACGTATAAACAAATGCTTTAAGCATTTTATTACGCATTAATCTTATCCATTAAAACATGAGATATGAAAAAGTCCATCCCTCTATGGCTGAGGTAGCCATCTAACTCTTCAGCGACGACCCTCTTCTTTCTTGAGACGATCGCGATACGCGAAACACTCCCGAGAAAGCAGGTGAGCTTTCATTTCACATATAAATCGGAACGAATCGGGAAAACGCGCCCAGAACCCCTAGGAAAGTTGAAGAGGAAAAGAAAGATTGTTACATGGATTTATTTACGCGTTGATCAATTAATTTCTACCCACCTACCTAATCAATAAATACTAGCGAACTAAGGAGCAGAGATTAATTGATCAAATTTCGAACCGAGTTAGGAAGGGAGCCCGAGAAGTACCATACTAAAGATTTGGTTTGGTTGCTCATCTCAGTAAAAGAATGGCGTTGTTTCAAATGCCTGCTGAAAAAAAAAGAACCCTAATAGCTAACGACACATCCTAACCAGAACTCCTAACATTTGAAAACATTAAACTTATTCTTTACTGAAACAACCAGCCCAAATCGTCAGCAGAGACTTCCAGAGGGCTCCAGAGAAAGAAGAAAGATTTCTTTCTCTCACAAATTAGAAACGATGGATAGAGGAATGAATTCTCTTAGTTCTCTTGGAAATTGGTCAAAAGTGAAATGACACTCTCCTGGGAGTCCCTGCCTAATTATGCGATATTCCTGAATATCGCAAACCTATTGGGGGAGAAAGCAAACAAACAACGAACGACACCTATGCCAGTGTGAGATGCCAATTCACAATTCACCTCAATCCAAGAGAATGTCAGAGAACCCTTTGATGGCCTAAACCCCCCCCCTTAAATAAAGTAAAGACATCATGCATGCATAAGCGCAGAGATTTTTATTTATTCGCCCTCCTAAATAGCTATTTTATATCCTATTTATAAAGAATTGTGTGTATTTAAATAGCTTAAAATTAAAGGGAAGGAGAGATAGAAAAAAGATAGAGAGATAGACCCCAAATACACACAATCCTTTGCCTAATATCCTAAAAGCTAAGCTCTAAAACATTTGAAACGTCTCATAGAAGATGTTGGAACATCCCCCGGTGAGAGAGAGATAGTTCCGGAACGTTGGATACACTTAAAACTAAACCCTACTTACATTACAATCACAAATAGTTGTACTTCCATTACCATCTCTCTCTTTCCGCTGAAAAAGAAACTCTGAAAAGATTAGAGAAATAACATCCTAAATAATCTAACAATCTAACTAAAATATGAAATTTAAGCCGGATTAGAAAAAAAAAATAATAAAAAATTTTGAAAATCCCCTAGCTAGCTTACTCTGCGTTTATGCTAAATGAGTATACAAGCCTTAAAATTCTGCAGGCGACCACGAACGAAGCAGCACTCGTTGCGTTGACACTGCGCCGGCTGAAGTGATGAAGTCCTCTGCACTGCACAAATGTTCCGTTGATAATCACTTCACTGGTTAAAAATCACTCATCACTGCACACAGTCCTCTTATTTCTTCTCACTGCATAAAACACATCGGATGGCCAAATCTCCAATCTGTAAACAAAGAAGATTCAATTACAACATGTAGTTTATAAACAAAGATATCTAATAAAAGAGATTTGAAGCGCATTGATTATAGAATTTCTTTAAGTTCAGATAGCCGAAACGTTATTATATCAATAGTATTTTTAAATTTATTATTATTGAGATTAGTATTACAATATTTAATAAATAAATATCTAATAGAGTACATTTAACAATTTTTGTATGTTTATTTGTTGGTAGTTGAAACGTCTCATGCACCCTGGGGAAAAAAGCCTATCCAGGTCATTGCTCTCCTTTCCAATGCACTAGGCCACCAAACCCCCTTGATCATACTAGGAAATACTCCCATTTCCATATAACTTATTCACAATTGCATTGCATTTTACAAAAATAATTGAAGGGAGAACTCTTTAAATCCTACTAAAAGAATTATTATTTATATTTATGCTGCAGCTAGTTTCATATTCGGATTAATTATAGTTAAATAAACCACCATCAAATAAACATACTCACAAAAATTGTTAAATTTACCTCAAGTCCGAATCCATGGATTCATTGAATAAATTAATATCACATTAAAATAGGTATATACTGTTTTAGAAAGTTGATTCAAGATAAAAATATATTTTGGTGGGGGATGATATTAAAATGTATTTTTGTGGGGTGGGTGGTGAAATTTTTTGTTATTTGTGGTCATTTTTATATTTTTTTTTAATTTATTTTATTTTTTTATTTTCAAATTATAGGCAAGAAATGGCCTGCCTATTCGGATAGGTGATATCACATAGCCCAATTATATATCTATGAATAATTTATATCAGCTGCAAATCAACTTTTAATAAAAATATTTCAAAACAATTGATGTTTTTTACCTGATATAAAGATTTTATTTTATTAGTTTTTTTTCTTTTTAAATAAATTTATATGTAGCCTTAACAAGTTTGATTAAAAACTATAGATTGCACCTGATAAATTATTTAACTTATATATATATATATATATATAATTGTTTGATTGCTATCTGGTAAAGCCATTTCTTTGTTATGATTTGACACATTGTTCAATCATTATTATCAGATGTCTTTTAATTATATTTATAAATAAAATCTTGTCTCTAAGATAATTTGTCAAATAAGGAATATTACATGCATTTTTTTATATTTTCTTTTTTAGATTATAAAAAAAAAAAAAATCACAATGGCATTGGGAAAAGGCCAGCAAGTCACTTGATATTTTCTTTAATTAAGGCTGAATTTTTTTTGAGCAAATATTTAATAATTTAAAAAATTATGATTTATTTTTGCAATCTTCTAGTTCAGAATTCCAATGTTAAAAAAATTAAAGAGATGTTCCTTATTTGACAAATTATTCAGGTATTTTTTAATACAACTTGAAATATTAATTTAAATTCAATTTTTATTTTATAAATACATAATAATTAAATGACATTTAATAATGATTCAGATATATATCATATCATTGAAACGAAATGGCCCCTTAAGATAGAAATCAAACAATTTTATATATACATGTATAAAATAATATATAAATAATTTGTCAGGAGCATTCAAGTAATCAAACTTTTATTTTTATTTAATACAAATTTATTTAAAAAGAAAAAAATTTAATCAAATAAAATCTCCATGAGTTTTCACATGTGATTGTTTTATTGTTTTTATAAAAAAAAAAAATTATGGAGATCTTTATTGTAATTCTATTGTACAGAGAGGGACATTATTAAGTCCCACCCATGCGTTTTCTACTTGTGTTTATTTCATTGTTTTTAAAAAAATATTATATATTTTTTAATGGAAACTTTCATGAGTCAAACCTAGAAAATTTCCAATAAAGATTTTCATTTTTTTTTATAAAAACAATGAAATAATCACAAGTAGAAAACGCATGGGTGCGTTTGAACTATGAAAGTTTTTCTATTTAAAAACAATGAAATAATCACATGAGAAAACATTTGAGTGTGCTTTACTTTAATATTCTTGCAAGGTGTTGTTGGATTCATTAAGCGATTATTAAAAAACACTTCCTTATTGATAAATATATATTTATCATTTTATTCAAGGAAACATTCAGTTAGGTGAAAGGCCAATTAAATCCTTTTTCAGATAAAAGGCATGAATTGATTCGAAGTGAGGCTCACAATCAGTGCAAAATATTTATTTTACCAAAAAGAATTGATTCAAGTAAATTTAAAGATTAAAAAGCTTATCTATATTATATTATAGTCTTTCAAAATAATAGTGAAAATAAAAAATTAACAAGGAATGAGCTTCAAATATTTTTGAATATCAATATTTCAAATTATAGTAATTGAATATTTGTTATAACTGTAGTATTATGTTCAAGATGATAAGGAATAATTCCAAAAGAAGAATGTAGCCAAATTTATTTCATTTGATTTTAATAAAAATTCTTAATCACTTGCTGACGTTTCGGTTCGGGTTTGAATCACATGAAATAAATTTGGCTGCATTCTTCTTTGGGAATTTTACTTATCATCTTGAAAATATTTCAAATTAATTCATTTTTTTGATCTGAAAAAGAGATCCTTGGCATTTCACATAATGAATTTTCTCCTTTTCAAGTCAATTTATATGGAATCAAATATAAGTGTCATTAAAGTATTCATATAGATATATAATTAGGCTATTTGCTCTCAGTTTCTGGCTATGATTTAATAAATTCTTTAAGGTTATTATTAGGCTATTATTTTAAAATAAATGAAAAATGGAAATTAATATCTAAAGTTGAACTCAAATAAATAAATATTGCACCTGTTGGATGTGATCGTTTCTGTCAAAAAGGAAACTTGTCTGTTTTATTTTTAGAATCGAATATTAGAATCACATTGCATATTTAATTAATTTTAAAAGTGTAATTTAATAAATTCTAATGTGAAAACCTTTTAAGATGGAAAAAAATGTGAATTGTGAAAAGAATAATCGGCCACTGATATTAAAATTGCTTTAAAAATTAATTTAAACGCCATGGAAGTGATTTATTATTAATATTAATTTATTTAATCTAAAAATAGTTAAAGAATATGAATATTAGCTCGATTTAATAGTAAATAGAAGGATTATTTGTAAAAAATTGTCATTAGTAGAAAGAAGTTACATTTGATTGATGTCACATTTAATTAAAATATTAAAGAAAAGGTACGATTGAAATATTAAATTTACATACCTGTCGAAGTTGATTTTTAAGCTGAATCCTATTTCAAAAATCATAAATTCAGTATAATTAAACACAATTAAAATACGAGATGACAGATGAGCTCAAAGCCGGGAAGAAAAAGGAGGCAAACTGTCAAGAAGATGCAAACCGAATAAAAAAAAAAAATATTTTTAACATTTATTTTTTAAATTAATTAAATTAAATTATAATAAATTCTTTTTTAATTGATTACTTTCTTTTCAAGTTAAATTTGCTTTGTAAATATATTTTTTTTTTTTTTAATGAAAAGAAAAAGCGCAAAAATTCAACATTTTTAATTAAATTTTCTTAGTAATTATTTTACTTTCACGATTTAAATATTAAACTATTTATCAAAATAAATTTCATTTTAATAATTTTTTTTCTTAAAGCAAAATAATAAAGAAATGCACTGACAAATAGGAGCCGAAATATTTGCAAATAAATTGAAGTGTTGAGAGAGGAAAAGGAAGATGGTTATTGTTTCTCCCTATCTTTAAAAATTATTTGTTAAAACTTAAAAAACTAGCTCAAAAAGGGGCAAACAAGGTGTTTTCTTCCCCCAGCCATGAGTACCCCTGCCCGGCCTTGTTGATAGGCCTTTCTGGTTTGATAGGAAATAGGCGATTTCAATGGCGAAGTGAGAAAATACATTTCAAAGAGGATCTAAAAAATAATTTATTTATGAATTTTAATCAAAATCGTTGGGGCGAATTTTGAGAAGATCGAAAAAAAACTGAAAAAGTACATCCGTAAAGTACTAGTACTTTTTGACCAATTTTGGCTTATTTTCACGCTTCAGGGGGGTGTCTAACTTTAAATACAGTTTAAATATAACATTTCAGTCTCATAGTACAAATACTTCATGCTTAAAATCGAACAGATACAAATAGACACATAGTCAGACCAGGTCGCGAAAACCACTTTTTTGGATTCAAGGGATCTCAAAACGTATATATACCATCAAAATCTCGCATCGAATTTTTGACATGAATCCAACTTTATATATATATATTAACATATATTTTTTTTAAGAAAGGAACTCTATGAGTAGGGCAGCCAGCGAAAATAAAAAACCTTTATATTATTTCGTCTACGTTTCGGGAACGCATCGCTCCCATCTTCAGGACGAATTAATTGTTGAATGATAGATGGATATTTTTATTTTGTACACACAATGAAAAAAATAACATGTATTGTGCATATTGATTTAATAAATACGACAATTGTATATTATGCAGCTTTAGGCTGTTGAGGTGTATGCACAGCCCCCACCGACGACCAAGATTGGTCAATCATGGTCGTCGGTGGGGGCTGTGCATACACCTCAACAGCCTAAAGCTGCATAATATACAATTGTCGTATTTATTAAATCAATATGCACAATACATGTTATTTTTTTCATTGTGTGTACAAAATAAAAATATCCATCTATCATTCAACAATTAATTCGTCCTGAAGATGGGAGCGATGCGTTCCCGAAACGTAGACGAAATAATATAAAGGTTTTTTATTTTCGCTGGCTGCCCTACTCATAGAGTTCCTTTCTTCAATCATCACCACAGCCATTCTTCTACTCTATATATTTTTTTTATTATTATTTGTTGAACATAAGTTTCGTCCTATTAGACATCTTCAGGGCCTGTAATAATAACAATTATCTTTAAGACATTATTCACCATCTCAACAAAACAATAACCAAATCATTTTTTTTATACAAAAAAAATTATGTCATTCTTAATAAAATAAAATTCCTTTTTTTTTAAACTCAAGTTTCTCTCACCTCAATAACCAAAGATCCATTAACAACATATTTTCAATCATTTCAATCAGCCCACAGATGTTAAAAATTGCCAACATGTACCATATATATATATATATATATATATTGAGTAGTGAGGGTATCCAGGCAGCCAGAAAAACAATAAAGAAAATTAAATTTGTCTTTATTTATTTCATATACTTTTGTCTACGTTTCGGCCGATATTCCGGCCTTCATCAGGACAAATGTTATTTGCCTCGAGCTTATACAGGCCCTTGGCAACTCCTGACAATGTGTTTGAGTGAACATTCGTCGGATGGCATGACTTCTGGTTCAATAGTCCTGACTCGCAGTCTTGCTGGTCCCCAGGTCAATTTGGATGCCTCAGAGGCTTGGTTTGGTCTCTGAGAGCAGGAGGAAGGTTGAGTGTGTGTAATTGCGTTTGTGTTCGGTTTAGGTTGACTACGGGGCCTCAGTCTGCCTCCCCAAGTCGATGTGTTATTGGTTTGGTTAGTGGATGTGTTAGGAGATTGGGTGCGTGTGTGTGTGATCGTGTCTGTGTTTAAGTCGACTCAGTCGTCAGCTAGCCGTCAAGCATGCAAGACCTCGAGCGCCATAGCAGTAAGAAAAACCAAAACACAAATCACTTCGACCATCAACACGCAAACCGCCACCACACAACCCAACACATCTCAAACACAAACACAAGCCTCGGAAACATCCAGCAATACATCGACTGGGGGAGTAGGCAGATTGAGGCCCCAAAGTCTACCTAAATTAAACACAGACACCATCACACACACACGCACCCAATCTCCTAACACATCCACTAACCAAACCAATAACACATCGACTTGGGGAGGCAGACTGAGGCCCCGTAGTCAACCTAAACCGAACACAAACGCAATTACACACACTCAACCTTCCTCCTGCTCCCAGAGACCAAACCAAGCCTCTGAGGCATCCAAATTGACCTGGGGACCAGCAAGACTGCGATCCCGTAAACAATCCACCCCAACAATTCCCCCCTAATTCCATACTCTTGAAAATGGCTCCAAAAGGAGAGCCGAAACGTCGAGTAAATCTCAACATCACACGCGACACAACCCGAGAAAACTTATCTTCGCATACATCCGGTCGCGGAAACCTTCCAGAACATATATATATATATATATATATATATATATTGTTGGGTGCACTACGGTTGATTTCTTTTCTCGTACTTCCGGCTGCCACCACCTAGCGTTCCTTGGGTTGCTAGGGACCCTTTTTCCTTCTTGTAAATGAAACGAAGTTGTTGTAGAATATAGAACAAGTTTTTGATTATAGTATAATTTATACAGATGTTACGTATATGGAGTCACATTAGAAAATAGGACTAACTGAAGAGGAGGAGGCGACCTCAGCTTATATAGCTTTGATTCGCGTCATCCTATATTGTTTTTCTCACACGTGCTAGCAAAGTCAGCGATCGTCTTTATATTACTGCCTATTTTGCTTTTCCTTGTCATGGGAAGGATATTAGATATTTATTTCTCCTGCTAGATTTGCAGTAATTTGAGTTTGTTGTTTGCTTAAGATTCAGACATATCATCAGCAATATGTGAGTATTGGTTTCTGCATACTTGCAGGTGTTGTTTTTAGTAATCTGAGTTGTTATTCTTTTTACATTTATCATAGTATCAGCAGTTATCCGATCCTTGCCCTCGCTTGCACTTGTGTGATGACTCATTCGTCTCTTATAGTAAACAATATTTGAAATATAATTATTAATTGAATATTATTATTATTTGATATATAAAAGTTTTTGAATTTGTGCTTTTAGGCGGGCACCACATATCTCCCCACCTAGTCTTTTATTAAAAATGAAATGACATATAATTTTATTTTTAATAATTGCCTTATATTTAGTTACAATTTTCTTAGGCTTGAACATGCCGATAGCCTTTTCTTATTTCTAGATTTTGCACTGCACTTTCACTTTCACTTTCACTTTAGTCAACCATATTTCGGGTTGACCCAGTCTGGACTTGTTTGATTTCCGAATGAATTTAATTCTACCTTCAAAACACATTTTCTTATTAACATATTTGATTATTGTGAGTATATTGAATATTGAATATATATTGACATATTTAGTTCTTATCTTATTGGATATATAATTCTGAATAATGATATATGTGATTCTTAATCTATTGGAATATATAATTCTGAATACATTGATATATTTGATTCTTAATCTATTGGATGTGCATCCATCGTACTCTCCTCTCTATCTTCCTCTTTTGCTTTTAACAATGTCTTGATTTTAACACATATATTGTACATTTTTACTAAGCAGTATATGGCTACACATCCACTTAAAATTATTATAAAAATATTATGTATATTTCTGTGTTTTCCCATGTTTTCCAAATTCTTTTCTTGTTTAATTTTGTCTTCAATTTCTTTCCATTCGCTTCCGAAATCCTCTAAATTTTTACTTGGTGAAAACACATCAATATTTCCCAACTTTTCTCCTTTTTGATCTAAAATCTTTACATTATTTATCCCTGTTTCCTTTATAACACTTGTAATGTTTATCACTGGTATCCTATAGTCTTGTCTTATTTGTTTGGGTCTAAACTCTGACTTTAATATTTTGTTTTTCGTTGACATTTCACATTGATCTCCTAATCGAATTATTCCTGCTCCTTTTAATGTTATTTTACTTGTTACTTTCTTATCTTTGCAAAAGATATTGGCACTTTCACTTATAGGTGCGACAAAAATCCACGCATTGTTTGAATTTAGTTTCTTAAAATATGTTGTTTTCAATCTTAAAATGTTTAGATTGTTTTCGCATAGGTCCTTTAATTCACCCGTTTCTGGATTACTAAACAGTTGACTTTCACAGCTTCCAGCTGTGTGGATAAGATTAAATTCTTTATCCTGTTTACATATAATTTTTGTTTCCCCTATTAATTTGCATTTATCCCTTTCTGATCTGTCCATTATCATATAATTTAAGTTTGCCTTGTCAATGATCAAATATTCCCCTGAAAGTTTAATGTAAGCGTATTTACTTCCCTCTATCCTTTCCGGTACTGAATACATTCTAAAAGTATTATAGCTTTCCCCTTCCACTAATGGTATTTTGTTCACAAGTATTAAATTTCCGTTGCTAATGTAGGCTGTTGTTACTGCGAGATTCATTATTATGTAGGCAACTTCCTCCCTTACTTCTAGTGGGAATCTGTATTCTCCTATTCTAGGAAGTGCTAATTTTAACTGATCTATTAATTCTTTTGGTGATATTAGTGCTGGACAAATTTCTCCAGTCCTGATTTGATCTAGACAGTTCATTATGTTCTCTACATCCTCTTTTAAATCTTGTATAATTACTGAGAATATGGCTATGTGCTCATTTAAATCTTCCCTTGCTTCATTTAACAGATTTTTCTTCTGCTGATCGGTTTCAAATTCGTTCAAATTTAGTCGTATGTTGTTTACCGATTTCTCCAACAGGTGTTCGTTCTTCTCTACTTGTCTGATTTCTTGATCCAATTGATACATGCTGGTGTTGAAAACTTGTATTTGTCTCTTGTTGGTTGCCACTATTCTTTCTTGATTTTCTTCTAGCCCTTTGATTTTTCTTTCATATAATTCTGCGTCATCTGCATCTAAAGTTCCGAATAATACTTTTGCGATGGAGCCTATCGCATTTATCAGTCCTCTCTTTTGTCTATGGTTTTCATGACTTAACATTTGATTTATGGTCTTTTCTTTCTTATTCACATTATCCATCAGTGTGTCCAATAGTATGTATAGCTCTCCACAATTAGCTTCCTGGGTTAATTCTGTCACCCTTTGACATAAGTTTCTTGTTACTATCGTATATTTCCTTACTGATTCCAATTTTTCATAAAGTATATTCAAATTTAGGTTGGTGATTAATGTAAAATCGTTTCGGTAGAACTCTATTTCTTTGTCCGCTTCGAAATATATACCCGTTTCTCCTTCGAAATTTCGTATCTCCGTTTCAAAACTTCTCAGTAGTGGTATCGTCATTGTCCAAATTATTATTGTTATGGCACGTCGCATTTTGCCTGTAACCAAAAAAATTTTGTCTTAGGTCTTTTCTATCTCCTTTCTTCATTTTCCTAATTTTGGTTCTGACACTTCTTCTCCAAATTTTCTAGCTCCTTTTTACATCTTTCTTCTAAGAATTTCTTCATTTCTTCTGTATCTTCTGGGTCTTTTAGTCCTTCCCAAAATTGTTTTATCTTCCCTTTCTCTTGTTCATAGTTTATTTTCTTTGCTTTTCTGATTACTCTTGTCTTGATGTTGACTTGTTTATTTTCTCCCATTAAGGTCCGTCTTTCAAATTCTTCATCCCATTCTTTTAACATTTCCTTGCATCTCTTCCTTGTATAGTTTATTGCAACTTCGTCTTCATCCCCTTGTCTTACGTCCTCCCAGAAATCTATGATGTCCTGCTTCCCTTCTTCCCATGATCTCCAAATTTTTCCCCTTTTTCCTGGGTCATCTGGAACAACTTTTTAAATTTTCAAAACCTTATTCTGCCCTTGCTTGTTTGCTCCCTACTTTTCCTCAAATTTCGCCTTCTTCTTAACTTCTTCTGTTGTTCCCCCTCCATCTTACTCTTCCACTTCCATTGATCGTAACTCTTTCTATTCATTTCATCGAATTCTCTCTATTCTCATATTTTTCCATCTCCCTTTCGAAAATTTCTAATAGTAGGTTTACTGGGTTCCCGTCAGGTATGTATATAGGTCTTTCTTCGTCCTCCCTGATCAGCTGAGCAACAACGTCGTCTCTCGCCGCTACCCACTCTTCGTTTCTTGTAGATACCCAATCTCCTGTTTGCATAGATATTAAGGGGCGCCTGACCTGTGAGCCTTCAGGGCTGCCGTTTGATTGAGGATGATAGCTGGTAGTTGGAATTTTCTTGATTTTCAATAACTTGCATACGTTTTTAAAGACTTCACTTAAGAAATTCGTTCCCTGATCGCTTAATATTGTATTCGGTACTCCATATTTGCAAATTATTTCTGTTACCATTTTCTCTGCAACCGTGGCTGCATCTTGCGTTGCTATTGGTATTGCTATCAAGTATTTTGAAAAGTTGTCCTGAAATGTTAGGATATATTTGTTGCCTATATTTGTTTCGGGTAGTGGACCCACTATATCAATCGCGCACTTATCCCACGTTTCATTTGGTGTATCCGTTATTTCCATAGGTATTTTTATTTTACCTGTTGCTTTATTCCTTTGGCAACTTTCGCAATTCTGCACATAATCTTTTATCTCTTGATTAGTTCCTTTCCATTCGAAATTGTCCCTAATTTTTCCTATTGTCCTTTTTATTCCTTGGTGTCCTCCTGCTGGTGCTTCATGACATTCATAGAGAATTTCCTTTTTCTCTTTTTCAATTTCTGCTTGTTTCTCCATTTCTTCTTTTGTATCCTCTTCTTTTCTTCTTGCTGTATAGATACGGCTTAAAGCATCTGCATTCGTATTTTCTTTTCCTGCTTTGTAGATTATCTCATAATCATACTCTTCCAATTTTAATCTCCATTTTAACAATCTACTTCCTGGATCCTTCACCTTGAATAACCATGTCAATGGTCGGTGGTCTGTTACTATTCTGAATTTCGCTCCTAATAAATATGGACGGTAATGTTTACAAGCCCACACTATAGCTAACAATTCCCTTTCTATTGTTGAATATCTCATTTCCGCTTGATTTAGGGTTCTACTGGCATAACTTATAGGCAAGTCTTGACCTATTGGTCCTTGACTGAGTATTGCACCTATTGCATAACCGCTGGCATCCGTTGTTAATACATATGGTTCCTCTACATCTGGGTAGATTAGCACTGGAGGATTAGTAATCCTCTCCTTTAGTATATTAAATGATTCTTCATGTTTATCACCCCAATTGAATTCGATGTTCTTCTTGAGTAATTCAGTTAATGGTTGTGCTATCTTTGAATAATTCATAATAAATTTCCTATAATAATTCGAGAGTCCTAAAAATGATCTAAGTTCCTTTTGATTCTTTGGTCTTGGGTAATTCACTATCGCTTTGATCTTTGTAGGATCCGGTTTTACTCCTTCACTGGTTATAATGTGTCCTAAATAATTTACTTCTTTTCTCAACAAATTGCATTTCCCTGGTTTAATCTTTAATTTATATTTTTCAAGTCTCTTGAATACTTCCTCTAATTTTTGATTGTGATCTTCTAAGCTGTTTCCGAAAATAATTACATCATCCAAAAATACTAGACATTTTATTCCTTGTAATCCTAGTAACACATTGTTCATTAATCTCTGGAACGCTGGAGCTGATCTTTTACATCCAAATGGCATTCTAATGAATTCATAGTGTCCCCAATCCGTCGAGAATGCTGTTTTCTCTCTATCTTCTTGCTTTACTTTAATTTGATGATAGCTCTGTTCCAAATCTATTGTTGTAAAATATTGTGATTTTCCCAATGAATCTAATAATTCGTTTATATTCGGTAGTGGGAAGGCATCACCTTCCGTAACGTCGTTTAAAAGTCTGAAGTCTACTACCACTCTATATTTTGGTTTCCCATCTTCCGATTTCTTTGGAACTACTAAAATTGGAAAATTCCATGGTGATACTGATTCTTGAATAATTTCGTTTTCTAACCAATTTTCTATTTGTTCTTTTACTACCTTTTTATTCGCCATTGGTAAACGGTACTGCTTTTGATGTATTGGTTGTTGTTCCTTCTTTACTGGAATCGTATGTTCTGCGATATTTGAATCTACTGCTGTTAAGTTGTCTCCTTTTAAGTAGAATATTCCACTGTAATTTTCACAAATTTCCAGAATCTTTTCTTTTTCTTCTTTATTCAGGTGATCCAGTTGTAGTGTCTCCCTTAGTAATTTAAGTCTGTCTTTATTTATCTCTGTTGTTTGCAATCTTCTATAATTTGCAGCTTCCAAATCTTCCAGTTTTTCTATCTCTATTGTAGGTAATTCTATCTCAATGTCCTCTTCATTTGCATTCACTATGTTTATCATACATTTGTTATCTACTGGCCTGACATAGCAACTACTGACATGTACCCCTTCTTGTAATGTGATTTTGTCTATTATGCCCTCTTCATTTGACTTTACTTCCACTTCGACCCAATTTAGTGATCTTGCCTTTAGAAATTTTCTGTTATTATACTTTACTTTTTCCTTTTTCATCTTTGGTTTATTTTCTTGCTCAATCTGCTCATTTTCTTCCGTTCCTTTTTCTGTAATGTTTTCTAGTTTTCCTTTCTTTGGTCCCAGACCAATCTGAAAATATTCTCCTAATATTTCTAGGTTCCGTTTTGCATAATCAATTTTTCCTTCAAATTTTTCTAAAAAGTCTACACCTAAGATTCCATCAAAAGGTATAGGAAAATCATTGTCTACTATATGAAATGTATGTTCGATTATTTTATTCCCAATTTTGACCTTTGCTTTAATTTCTGCTAATGTTTCTAATTCTCCCCCTAAACCTCTTACTTTAATTTTGTTTTTCCATACTTCAGCTTCTAATTTTAGCGAACCCTTTTTAACCATGCATATTTCTGCTCCTGTATCCAAAAGTAATGTTAGTTTCTTTTTATTTGCCTGCTCAACTTCGAAAGTTACTTTTTGATCATCATCTTTATCTTGATTTACTTGCCCTATATATTTTGCACCGTCGCCGGGCCACACTCGGGTGCTTTGTCGTTTAAATCATCTTCTATCACCCTTACATTTTTGCTCGTGTCTTCCTTTTTGTTGGTTTCTTTGTCAGGTTCTCTATATCTTTTCCTACAATCTCTTGCATAGTGTCCTGGTAGATTGCAAATGTAGCATCTTGGTCTTGATGTTGCCTCGTGACTACTTATTCCTGGTTTTCTACCTTCTCTGTTTCTGTACCTACAATCCTTTTCTTCGTGGTTATCCTTACCACAATGCCTACATCTTTTTCTTTCCCTAGGTCTTGAATAATATCTATCCTTTTCTGGCATTCTTATATTTCCTCTATTCGGCCTGTGCTGGTCCCTAATTCTTTCTTCTTCCATTGCCTCCCTGATAGCTACTTCTAAAGTATCTATATTCCTTGCCTTGACTATTATTCTAATTTCCTCCCTGAGACCTTCTCTAAAGAGTTCTAGAGCCTGTTTCCTTAAAAAGTTTTGTAAAGTTCTTCTGCTAATATCACTTCTTTCCTCCCTTAATGTAGCTTCTATTAGTTCCATAAGGATATTTTCTACCCTATTTCCAAATGATTGTACTGATTCTCCCATTCTTTGCCTTAGCTGATTAAATTCGTTCTGTAGTGAAAATAATGATCTTCTTTCCCCATATAATTTCTTTAATGTTTCCTTTAATTGTTCATAAGTTCCTATTTCCTTATACTGTGTTGCCTGTAGTGCCTTTCCCCTTTATTTTTACTCCTAGTACTGCTTCTAACAGGTTACCTTTTAATCTTAAATCCACATGCTGGAATGCATAATCACAAGCGCTAATGAATTCTCTTAAGTCTCCCCTGAGACTTTCCTTCAAACGGGGGAATTAAATTCCTCGCTTCTTTTAATGTTAACCTCTCCGGGTCACACCTATAATATGAAAGTTCCCTATCTCTTTCATTTGTTCCTCTGCCCCTAT
>JAKCPI010001172.1:0-10489 GCA_023213315.1 Euborellia annulipes
AGAAATCTTTAAAGGGAATTTCGAGAAAATTGGAAAAAACAAAAAGTGCACCAGTAAAGTACTAGTACCCGAATTTTCCCAAACATGAGACCTAGCACAATTGCATATTTGGACCACAAATAGTATATATTTAAAATTTGATAAAAATCGTTAGAGCCGTTTTCGAGAACTGATATGCATATATATAAACAAACAAACAAACGTACATTGCTCGTTTAATATAATTAGATTAGATAGATTAGATTAGATAGATAGATATATATATATTTTTTTTTATTTTTTTTTATTTTAATAAAGTCGAATATATATAGAAGCATAGGGTATTAAAAAAAAAGAAAAAAAATATAATTTCAGAGTAGAGATTTTAATTTTTTCTCATTATAATTCACATTTATCTACATAAATAACTATAAGATACATTGCTATCATTCAAAGCTATATTCAAAAAAAATATTTCCAAACAGATTAAAAAAAAAAATTGGTTAACAAATAACATGAATGAAATTTATAATTTATACATATTCACATGCTTTTTGAACTTGTAGATTCTCAAATTTGTTTTCTTTTATTAAACATCTTTTAAGATATTTTATTATTATTATTGTTTGTATTAATTTTAATTTATTTTATTTAGAAAAAATGGTTTATAAATATTGTATATGCCATGATACAGGAGGAAACTAGATTGCAAAGTTTTCTGGTTCGCCAAAGGTGTTTATTAAAGCTTTTGTGGTTTGTATTATTATTATTATGACAGTTTTTAATTATAGACCCATTTGTATATATTATTTTTAATAAATAATTTGTACAAATATGGTTTATAATTAAAAACTGCCATAATAATACAAACCACAAAAGCTTTAATAAACACCTTTGGCGAACCAGAAAAACTTTGCAATCTAGTTTCCTTTCCTGTATCATGGCATATACAATATTTATAAACCATTTTTTTTCTAAATAAAATAAATTAAAATTAATAAAAACAATAATAATAATAAAATATCTTTAAAGATGTTTAATAAAAGAAAAACAAATTTGAGAATCTACAAGTTCACAAAGCACGTGCAATATGTATGGAACATGGAATGGAAAATGATCTATGCAGCTATGGTTGGGATCAGGGAATGCATCAGGGATGCATATTGCTTTTCAAACGAAGGGAAGGGGCTTTGGTGGGCGGAGTCAAGGTGCGACGCTAGCGACAGAGGCGGACTGGTGGAACAACTTTTCAGCTGTCAAATCCTGTGAGTTACAACCCCATGACTTGGAGCTCCTCTTCAAATGTACTTTGCTTCTCCTTTTTTTCTCTCCCCCTATTTTTAGCCTAACAAACATGCATATATAATCATTAAAAAAATAGGTTTGTTCGTTAATCGCCCGACGTGGATGGGCACAAGTAGCCCAAGCCCACATTTCCCCAGATACACGCCTTCTCACCCCCTCTCTATGTGAAAACTAACATAGCTGTCAGGCTACTTTTTGGATGCTCTTGTGCTGTTCTGGGGTGTGCTTTGGGCTGCCCCGAAACCTTACCCAGACCTCACCAGACAAAACACGACTGGCCCTGGACTGGCACATGTTTTCCTTCAATTAGCATATGTTCCGCCTACTTGTCGATAAAGTAGTAAGCCACTTTACCACCCTAAAAACTCAATGAAGCCGTGAAGTTAGCAGCAAACCTGGTTTAATTAAAAAATCCCTTGTTTCTAACTTCACTTTTTGTTTGGGATTTTTGGAGTTTTTTTCAAATTTTTATTCACTGCCTATTCAATTTTTTTTTTTTTTATCCAATAAAAATAAAGCTTTGATCTGATAATGCATATCAAATATTGGTAAAGTTTTTGAATTTCCGTTTTTGATGAGGCCATGTTTTTTTTTTTTACCTTTTTCTAGTTAGTACAAAATAAAATAATAAGTATTATATACGGTATATCAATTTTCAGTTTAATGAACTTAAAAAGCAATGAGACCAGAAAACTTTTCTTTCATCTCTCTATCAAAATCATGTAATTCATTAAAAATCTGGTGTGACTGACGGACTTACCTTTCGGCAAGAGAAAGTGCGTGCTGTTCACACTATATTTTTTGGTTGGACAATATTTAGTTTCCCATAGCACCTTAGTTTCAAACTTGACTACTTGCATTTCATAAATAAAATAAAAGGAAAAAAGTCAATTAATTCAAAATTTCAATATGCTCTGTGTATTTTAGATGATGACTTAAAAGAAATTTTGGTTATTTTTCTAAATTTTAATCTCATATTTGGATATTTTATGCACAATAGAGAATCCTAAATAAATACAACATTTCATAAGAATGGGACAATTTTTTAAAAATGTGTGTAAAAATTTCCCATCACGAATAATGATAATTCTTGTTTCTTAAAGGGGGTGGGATTTTGAAATACGACTATATTTATAAATTATGCATAATATAGTTGAGTAGAATTTGTTAATTTCTTGGATAATAGAAAAATATTTGATGTTGAAAAGGTGTGTGTTAGGGTATTTCTCAGTGTTGGGGTGGTTGAAGGGGAGGGGGCGGCAAGAGTCCAGTGCCTAGGCACCTGCTAATTTCATTTTGTTTTTGTGAACCACTTTTCCTATTTTGCCGCCCCCTGATATGTGCCGCCCAGGACATATGGCACATGCCCCCACTGCTCCCCTCCCTGGATATATTAACTGGCTTATTTACAATTTAAGCGTTTATTGAAAAAAAATCTATCTTTTTTCAAACAAAGCTCTACCTAGTTAAATAAATAAAAACAGTGAAGTTTTATAATATATTCACTTAAAAAAAAAGATCTAAAAGATAGAGAGGAAAAGGAAATCATTCTGACATTCAATTTTTTTTTTTTTTTTTTTTTAGGAATTCGTAAAAACAAAATTCATTATTTATTTTATTTTTCTCTTCTGTTGCCATTAAGATTTTATGATTGTCTCTCTCTGTCTCTACCTCCTCTCCCCCCATCTCCTACCACCCATCTTTCTCTTTGTGATTGATATTCGCCTGTCAGACTTTACTTAGCAAGGATTAAACTCTTATATTAAAAAATTAAAAACATACATTTTTTTTTTAACTTGTGATATTTTTTTTTCTCTCAGTGATGAATTTATTTGGAAAAAGAGAGCAGAAAGTCTCGTTTTGTTTATAAATTTTCTTTTTTTTTTTAATTAATTGATAAGATTTTTTGGAATTAGAGTTAAATGCTGGGTGAAATAAAAAAAAAGACTCATTTGATTTGACGCGAAGACCTTAGGGCAGTGGTTCCCAACCTTTTTTGACCCATCGCCCCTTCCTGGAGGTTGACTGACACCTATCGCCCCCCTTTACATTTTCATTGTATGCCTAATTTTGAACTAAAGTGTAAATAATAAAGCAGTTTTATTATTTTAAACAATTTTATTACCGTAGGCCTATATACAGGGCCGCAGACAGACTTGACAGGCCCCGGGCTACTTAGTAATACGCCCCCCCCCCCCCCCCCAAAAAAAAAAAAATTTAAAGTTTTTTTAAGTATGTAAAAGGCTATTGTGGCCTCCATGCCAACACCTTTTTACACAGTTTTTGACACAAATTTTGAAATAGTTATACATAGCTTACAATATTTATTTAAATAAAGCTATATAAAATTTTTTCAAAATTTCCTAAACAAAGAGTTAGAAAGTTTTAATTTATCGAGAACAGAGGATTTCCGAGGGAATCTGGGGGTATGGAAAATTTTTTGAAAATTAGCCACTGAAATTGCGTTTTTAGCTATCCTGAGTCGTGAAAAAGATCAAACTTGATTTGAGCTTAAAGGGCCCGGGCCCCTGAGGAAAAAAAATTCAAGAAAATGATTTTTTTTTAATTGAAATTTAAGATTTGAGCTAAAAGTGACGTTTCAATTCTAGATTGGAATTATCTTCAGACTATTTTATTTTTATGATAATATTTTGTCCTCTTATATCCTGACCATCCTGTAAATAGGAGATTTTTCTCTTTGATTTTTATTTTTTTAAATTTTAGTAAACTAATAATTTTTCTCTCTTTGAATACTCATCGCCCCCCAATCGCCCCCCCGCTTATTTATCGCCCCCCTGAAAACCCAAATCGCCCCCTTGGGGGCGATCGCCCCCAGGTTGGGAACCACTGCCTTAGGGTTTCTCAAATGAGAAATAAATAAATAAATAAAACAATTCATTCAAGTAAATAAAAACCTGTTAAGCTTTCGGAGGTGAGGTTTAATGACAAATAAAATGAATATTTTTATTTCCTTTCTTCAATCAAATTAAAACTTTTATTCTACATCTCACCCCTCTCTTTATCGAAGTTTTTTTTTTTTTTTAGCATAATAAAAATGTTTGCAGACGCAGATGGACTTATATCTGGAGTGTGATATTTATTTTATGTTCTGTTCCGATCCTAAGAGATTCAAAATTTTCTTTCCAACTTTGAGAGAGTCCGCCCCTGTCTCTCGGGAATGCCAATCTCTCTCACACACTTTTAGTCTGACATCAAAATTAGGTAAAATATTTACTGGAATATATTAGTGGAATGTCTAGATAAAATACGCATGTTAAATTGTTAGGGAAAAATAGTTTTCTTTATCGTAAATTTCATTGAAAATATTTGTTTTTACTCTAGTTTTTTTTATTATATCATGAAAATTTAGAATATATATATATATATATTTTTTATCATCTATAACAGAGTTTCCCAACCTTGTGAAGTTCCAGATGCGTTAGGAATAACATCACACACTAGGAGCACCCTTCCTTGATTTAAAAAAAAAATTTCAACCTCCAAGCTCAATTCCTTCATGCTTTAAATTGAACACAGGCAGACAGACAGACAATGTTGCAAAAATCACTTTTTTGGCCTCAGGAACCTCAAAACGTGTATATCGACATCCAATTTTTGACATGAATCCAATACTTTCTCTCCCTTACGCTACGCTACGCCCCCCTGTCTAGACGCCAGCCCGTTTCTCATGAGAAAAGGCGAGGGTCCGCCGCAGGCGGGCCCGAGCCAGCTGGTGGGGGTCCAGGGGGGCGAAGCCCCTGGCTAGGCGCGGAGCCCGCCGAAGGCGGGCGGCGCGGCTAGTCTAACTGTTTTTAATAAGTTAAAAAAAATATTTGATAAAATTAATTTATGGTCTAACAAAAAAATAAAACAAGAAATTTTAAAATTTAATATTTGCACTAATTCTTTGAAAGATGATAACAAAAAAGGTCATCTCCTCTCTTGTTATCAAGATATTAACAAATGCAATTCTCAGTTATTGATTGTGAGCTTATTTGCCTGTCATTTCCCCTTAATACGAAATATTAAAAGACTATTAGAATATATAATGTTTAATGAACGAGAAATAATTAAAATTAATAATGCTCTTAAAGAAGGAGATATTAATTTATTAAAAAATTTGACAAAAAAAGCAAAACTTTACACATATTTAAATTTAAATAATGAAGATGAAATAAATGAAGACTTGATAATTAAAAAATATGAATCAGCATTTAAAATTTTAAAAATAAAATAAAAAAAAAGATTTTTAAAAAAATGCTTTTATTTAAATTGAACTAAAAAGAGAGAAATAAGAAAGAAATAATTTAATTGTTCTTGTTAAAATTTTTTTAATATTTATGACTTAAAATAAAAGCGTGGGGCGCTTCGAAGTGATTCCGAGGCTCGCGCCCCACGCTTTTATTTTAAGTCATAAATATTAAAAAATTTTAACAAGAACAATTAAATTATTTCTTTCTTATTTCTCTCTTTTTAGTTCAATTTAAATAAAAGCATTTTTTTAAATCTTTTTTTTTATTTTATTTTTATTTTAAGCTTTTAGTCTTTTAGTCTTATCAAAAATCATCAATATGATAAAGTACCACATTAGTTTGGCCTGTATTGATTTGGTTCAATTGAAAAATTATTTATTATCATAAAAAAATGACTCGTAAATATCAAAATTCAAAACTATAGTTAATAGGGCCTTATTTGCGTGAGGCTTCAAATAAAGTACCACATTAGTTTGGTCTATTTTGATCAAAACCACCATATAGTGGCGTCATCAAAAATGACTCTTGAGCATTACATTTCACACCTCTAGCCCATCGGGAAGTCTTTTGAAATTACATTAATTCGCGAAGGGTTTCAAATAAAGTACCACATTAGTTTGGTCTATTTTGATCAAAACCACCATATAGTGGCGTCATCAAAAATGACTCTTAAGTATTACATTTCACACCTCTAGCCCATCGGGAAGTCTTTTGAAATTACATTAATTCACGAAGGGTTTCAAATAAAGTACCACATTAATTTGGTCCATTTTGGTAAAACCAAACTCACAATTTGCGTCATCAAAAATGACTCTTAAATATCAAATTTCACACCTCTAGCTCATCGGGAAGTGTCGTTAACAAAGCCATAAAGTTGGTGACCTTGAAAGAGTAAGTTAAATAAAAGCATTTAAAAAAGTCAGTCAGTCGTGTACATCTATTATTATATAGGCTTAAATAAATGAATATCCATATGCAACTGTAGATACAATTGAAGCCGAATGGATAGAAATTCAATTATATATATATAAGCTTTATTTTTATATAAAAGTAAATTGCATCGACCAAGTGATCGTACAAAATAATGAAAAGAGACCTCAGGATGGAGAAAAATACGGCTAAAGAATGGGAAATAGAAATAAAAAGTCAAAAATTTGCCCTGGGGCCTTGGTGTAGGGGTTAGCGTGCTGTGGCTATTTGTACCAAGGTTCTCGAGTTCGCATCCCGTCTCATGCGACAATTTATTTCAATCAATTGGCTACCAATTAATACTTGGGAAGAATTGTGACAAAATTCACGGGTTATTAAAAGCAGGCTACAAAAATGGATTAGAAAAGTAAAGCGATAGAGAATTCAAATAAACAAATAATAAATTGTGGGGAATCACTGATAAAGAAAATGACTGGTATAAAATACTAAATAATAACCAAAATTGTACTTCATTCATTAAATATCAGAATAAACTAATAATAGTATTATCTTTTGTGATTATTAAACTGTATAATAATAATCTCAACATAAATTATGAGTTTATTTTTCATTATTTTTTTTTTTTTTATCTAAATTTTTCCGTTTTTATCGGAGCTAGAGATTTTTAGCCCGGCCCGGCCCGTGGGCCCCCAAGGTCCGGGGCCCCCCCGCATCGCGGGGTCAGCGGGGGCGTACGTTACGCCACTGTATATTATTATAATTGACTGATTTTTACTGATTGTCAGACATAACATGTTTCCAAATGAAAAAATTTTGGATTTTCAAAAATTGTTTACCCAAGATACGTATGTTTATATGTATAGAAATTAAGTAGCACAGGAAGAAAAAAAAAAACTTTTTGTCCCTCCCCCAAGCAAAAACTGAAATGACGTCACTGATTAATATAAATCTTTTTAAACATTTCGCGACATAAAAGGGTTCTCTGCTAAATGAAATTTTATTCTAATCCGTTAATTATCCTAGTCCTCACAAACTTTGTAAATCTCTTTGACCCCGGTGTTGGTTATTGATATCCCTTCACGAAACAAACACTGAAAAAAGTAATTTAAAATTTTTATTAGCCATTCAATATCAACTATTCCCTTTTTTTTTTTACAAACAAAGATCTAAAGGGTTCGATTTCTCCCCTCCCTTCCTGAACTCACAATTTCAAAAAGGAAAAAAAAAAAAATTCAATATGGCTCTCTCTTGTTTGATTGCTTAGTCAATTCAATCAAATAGCCAAAGAAAGTGGACCATGAAAAATGCAGTCGGGAAATCCCCTTAAAGCCTATCATCTCAGAACAGTCTAGTCATTTTTGTTGCCTACCTATACAGACAAAATATTGTGGATGTTGTAGGAATGTTTATATTATAACATTGTGGCAATATCGATCAATATTTTGTTGGAATATTGCAAATAAAATATTGCTGGAACATTATTATACAAGTGCCTTCGGCGGGCTTTTCTCTTGCCAGGGGGCTTTGGGCGGAACTGAGTTTTTGAGGGAAAAAATTTGCCGCCCCTTCCTAAAATTTGCTATACAAAATTCATATTCTTGCTTACCTTTTTTTTAGTAAATCTTGCTTTAATTGCCGCCCCCTGATATATGCCGCCCGGGGCATGCACATGCACCCACTGCCCCCCTCTAGATCCGGCCCTGGGGCTTTGCCCCTGACCTCCTTGCTCGCTTTCGGCGAGCAATTGCAAAAATTAAAGGTTTTAAATTTCCCTCTCTGACTTAGTTTTAGATTTCTCTCTTTGACTCAACTTGCTTTTATTCAATCAACGCTCTGATAGGCACATACACACAGGGACAGGAAGTCAGCCACTAGCGCTTTATATTATAGTATAATTATTTTTAATAATTCAAATTCAAAATTTTTTTTCAGCAATATGTTCGCAATATTTCTAGAATATTTCTAAATATTTAATAAAAAAAATTTTAAATAATTTTATTTTATCAAATAAATTGATTGCTATATTGTAGAAATATTACAGAAGTATTTTTTGCAATATTGCAAATAAAATATTGCTGCAATATTATTATAATATTTCAAAAAAAATTTGAAATATTTAGTTTTGATTTAACAAATTGAAATATTGCAGGAATATTTTTTGCAAATAAAATATTGCATGATAAAATGGTGGAAGCAGTCCAAATTAATATAATTAAATAAAAGCAACTTGTGTTTTCTTTCTTGGACAAAATAATAATTATACCAAAAAACAACGACATACTACCTGTCACTTTTTGTTCAAGTTGCTTTTATTTAAAAATATTGCATTTTTACACTATTACATAGGAATAGAAATACAGACACTAGTTAATAGGAATAGGAATGCGGACCTAGGGAATGTAAAGGGTAAACGGGGTAATTACCCCCCCCCCGAGATTTGAAAAAAATACTTTTTTTTCGAAAAAAAATTTATTTTTAATGTAAAACTTTAAAAATTAATACTTAAAAATTTGATTTGTATTTTTATTCTGGCAAACAAGTACAGAATGCGCCTTTAAATTATCGAAATTAAGAAAAAAATAGTGTGCTGTGCGACGAGTCACACCAGATTACCCCCCCCCCCCCCCTGAGAAACACCCCTGGATCCGCCCTTGATCTTAAAAGAGCGCCCATAGGAATGTTGCAGGAATATTGAGGGCAATATTTCGAAAATTGTGAAATAAAATTCCTGCAACATTCCAGCAATATTTTGTGCTGTGTGGGTACTTTCCAGCAAAAAAATCTACGCCCTGCTAGTTATAATAAATAATTTTTATTTATGAATATTCCAATATAGCTCCTCTATTCATATAAATTTGATATCCCAGGCGTTAAAAAAAAATAATATTATTTCACTCTCAAATTGATCATAAACAATTTGGCTCTTAAGGCGAAGGTGTATGTCATCTGGGGATTTTCTTACATCTCTTCTCAAGTTTCGTTTCATATGAGAGAACAAGCACATATTTTGTTTGCTTGAATTTCTTCTCTCTCTCTCCTTTTCTCTTTTTGTTTTGAACTTGTTACTCTCTCTCTCTCTCTCTTTTTCCCCCTTCTCTTCATTAATAGTCAAAAAGAAGAAGAGCATAATTAAATCTTAAGAAGAAAATTCAAGACATTATTTTGCTCTTTTGTAAAATCTCCACAAGCGAGATGAATAAATAAATTAAGTGGTTTTGTTTCGTCATATTTTTATGACATAAAATTTTTATTCATTTAATCCTAATTTAATTATTTTTTTTTTTTTTTTTATTTAAATTTAAATAAATTTTAAAGAAGAATGTAGGAATATTAAAAAAAATTTTTTTTTTAATCTTATATTCATCAAAACGTCCTTGAACAAAGTTGAAGTAAATTTTTATTAAAAACAACAAAAACGAGTCTATAGTCAGAAAATATTTTTCAGGGGGAAGGTTACATCACAGTGACAGTCAGGGGGGGGGGGGGGGGGGGGGGGGAGGCAAACTTATTAATAGGGGGGGGGGGGGGGGGGCAGTCAATATACATTCAGGCTATATCAACGGAGAAACAAAAAAAATGGGGGGGGGGGGGGATCCAGGAGAGCAGATGTCATTGTCGGAAGTGGGGGGGGTCCCCCGTAGCGCTTTCACAGCACCATAAACAGGAATTTTTATTTATTTTTTTTTTTTTTTTTTATTTGGCTGCCTGAACTTTTAAATCCTAATTTCTGATAAATCCAAGCCAATAAAATATCCATCATTATCATTACTATATATAAAGTCCTAGCCACTGACTTGCGATTTATGTGCCTGTTCGCTATCTCTTTCTTGCTGATTGGCCGGAGACAGAGGAAGTGGAGTCAGTGAGGGAAATTTAAAACTTTAAGTCAGAGAGGGAAATTCGATATTTTCAAACGGTGAGCAAGAATAAACTTGATGCGCAGCCCCCTGGCCGATTTTGATTAAAAGCTTATTTTCACGGTCCCGGAAGGTGTTTAACTTAAATATAACATTTCAGCCTCA
>JAKCPI010001174.1:0-83382 GCA_023213315.1 Euborellia annulipes
AGAGAGAGAGATATTAAAGATAATAGTTTTGATAAAAAACAAACCACTCTCCAAATTATTCACTTAGTTAGATGATAATTGAAGGAATTATCTCGTTATTATTTAAATAATTTCCAGTAATTAAATAAATCGTTAGATATTCGCTAAAAAAAGGGAGAAACAAAAAAGATGAAAAATTGGGGGGGGGACATTATAATTATACGAATGCTGGTTAAGGGTAATTAATTAAAGAAACTGTATGTAAATAATCTTCTTCTATACTATTATTACCCGGTATATGAGGGGTTGAGAGCAAAAGTGAACAAAGTCCCCTTTTTCTTCTTTTGAGAAAAACCTGGTGTGATGATTGCACAGCACAAAATTTTCTCTTACCTTCGGAAAAGTAGTGTTCTGTGCTTGTTACACCAGATTTTTTCGTATCTGAAATATATTTGAAGTGTCAGCCGATATATTAGAGATTGTGGGAAAAATATTTATATTTTGTTATCATGGCAACAATCTCTTCTATCTTTCCAATAGTAAGTAAGGCACAAGAGTAAAAGTGGTCTTTAGAAGATTTCAAAGGCAAAATGAGAATATACATTTTAAAGGCATCCTAAAAATAATTGATTTTTGAATTAAAAAAAATCGTTAGAGCAAATTTTGAGAAAATCGAAAAAAAAAAAAAAAAAAAAAAACTGAAAAAGTGCATCAGTAAAAAGAACTAGTACTCTTTGGCCGATTTTGTTCAAAAGCTTCGTGTCACGTCCCAGGGGGTCCGCTTAACTTAAATATAAAATTTCAACTTCCCAGCTCTTTTCGTTCTTGAGATATTTTGTTCACAGCACACACACACACACACACAGACAGACCATGTCGCGAAAACAACTTTTTTGGATTCAGGGGACCTCAAAACGTGTATATCCATCAAAATCTTGACATCGAATTTTTGACATGAATCCAATACTTTCTCTCTCTATATATTAACATAGTATATAGAGGTAAGAGAAAGTAAAAAACAATCAAAGAAAAAGAGGAAAATGATTCTTAGGTCTTCGTAAAAATGAGTGGCGTTTCGGTCCCAACTGGTCGCCTTCGTTAGGACCCAATTGAAGGCTGTAGGACGTTTCGGCCCTCTTCTGGAAACGATCGAAAGCGAAGAAGATGAGAAGAGAGGCGATGTGTGTCTTGCTTTCTCTTCCAAAGAAGGGTGAATTTTAATACACTGAAGGCTCCTGGCCAGTGTAGCAATCTGATGCCAGGCCCTGGCGGTCCAATTGCTGACAGCCGATTAAAAGATCTTCCTTCGCCACCAACCATCTGCTCACATTTGGGGAAGGGAAGAAAGGGAAATATTATTATTAGAAGAATTTCTAATTATAGACCACATTTTTGTATTAAATATTTATTAAAAATATATAAATACTGTACAACGTTTTGACTGCTTATTCTGCAGCCGTTATCAAGTACTCTGCACTTGCTCCGACTCAAGTGAACTAAATGTCATGTCCGTTACTTGCCTTTTTATATACAGCGACATCAGAGCCATCTGTCGGCATTTCTGTGAAGTTAGATTCAAATTTTCCAGCTATTTTCACTCAATTCCATGAAGTTAGTCACAATTATCAAAGTAAGTGTTTACATAAAAAGCATGATGTTACAATAAGTTTCCTGAGTTTGATTTTTATATAGATGTTATAAAATATTATTATTTTGGAATGATTTAATAATATTTAATATTTATTTTGATTTAATAATATATTAACATAACTTATATAGAGGTAAGAGAAAGTAAAAATGAATAGAAAAAAATAAATTCCCATCCTTTTTCTTTCCATCTTTCTAATTAATTGATAACAATCTCTCTTTCTCTCTTTTACTCCAGCCTTGAAATTAATCCTTATCTGAAAAGTTTTAAGCTGTCTATAAATTTGCTTAAAGTTGTTTAAATATTCCATGTTCATTATATTAATAAATTACAGTTAAACTCCGGATTAGCTCACAGGCAAGCAAAGCAAAGTCCAAATAGGCGCAGTAGATTAATTTTTTAATTAATAAAAAAGAGATTTATGCCAATCAACGGTAACTACTTTATTTTAAGAAAAAAAAGATTACGGTGTAACTCATAGCACATTTAAGCATTGAAGATGAAGTTTAAAGGGGAACGGGAGCGAAGTGGTTACGCATGTTTTTCCCGTTAAGATGGCGTTGTGTGTCATAAAAAGTATGCCCAAAATATCAAGTAATTCAAAAATTTGCCAAGAGATGTCAGAATGGTAGCTAATAATATTTAATGCATTTGGTTGATTTTCATTGATCTTTTAACAATAAATACTTTATAAATGTTATTAAATATTATGTATCTTTTATAAAAGCATAAAAATATATAAATATAGGCCAATAGGAGGATCACCTGTTAGACTAGCCTGCCATCTATTGCAAGAATGCTTAACTAATATGACAGTTGGTTTTTAAATAAATCATCTAAGCTTATTTTAAAAATTTCTTAATTAATATGTGATTAATAATAACAATAAATTCATTTTTAAATTTAAAAAAAAAAAAAATTAAAGATTATTGGGACAGATTGTTTTTTTGTATTTGCTTGTTAACAAAAAAATTAATTACGATAATTTTTTAATAAGTCATTAAAACAATTATAGCTCGATGTCCCGATAATCTCTTATGAGTTTAATTCATTAAAAAAAACCGCATTGAAAAATTCCTTATAATAGTCTAGTTTTTTTTTTTAAAGTACGTTTAGACGTCGCTCCTGATCCCCCTTTAAAGAATAAAAAACAATTTTTAAAATATACAAAAGATTATATAAAAAATGAATTTGAAAATAATATTTAAAAATCTGGTGTGACAAGCACAGCACACAACATTCTCCATTAGAATTCAAGATGTAAAATTTATAACCATGGGAAAAATATTTATATTTAGTTACCATGGCAACCATTTCTCCTATCTTTCCTATGAAGTTCAAGAGTTTGCTTGAGAGGATTTCAATGGCAAAATGAGAATATACATTTTAATAAAAAAAATAATTTATTTTTCTAATGGTTTCGATAAAAAACCCGTGCTTAAATGTTATTACCTGGTATTTACCAGTTGAGGGAAAAGGAGTCTAATAATAACGCAAATTTAATTTAACAAAAGCTGCTCACAGACTTATTTTGCAATTAAGTGAAATCTAAGATGCGCGGTTCTCGCTTTGATAAACAGACACACCCCACCCTCTTTTTTTTCATTAATTAACTAATTTAAGTTAAGTCCTCGGTGAACAAAAGAGCTCCTTTCTATATTTAATAATAAACCAAATAATTTTTTTCAGTAGTCAGGCAATTTAGTTTTTGAAATAATCTTTTATCGGGCTAAATGGGAGAGAAAAGTATGGGTTTTATGTCAAAAATTCGATGTCGAGATTTTGATTGATATACACGTTTTGAGGTCCCCTGAGTCCCACTAAATTGACAGTATGTCTGTATGTGAACAAAATATCTCAAGATAGAAAAGAGCTAGGAGGTTGAAATTTTATATTTAAGTAAGGCACCCCTCTGGCACTTAACAAGAAGCTTTTAAACAAAATTGGCCAAAAAGTAGTAGTACTTTACTGATGTACTTTTTCAGTTTTTTTTCGATTTTCACAAAATTTGTTTCAAAGATTTTGATTAAAGTTGATAAATTAATTATTTTTTAGATGCTCTTTAAAATGTATATTCACATTTTGCCATTGAAATCTTTTGAAGCACACTTTACTCTTGTACTTCATAGGGAAAGATAGGAGAAATGGTTGCCATGGTAACAAAATATTAATATTCTCCCATAAATTTTACATCTTGAATTCTGATAAAACTACCCACACAGCACGGAATATTACAATCTTGCTCAATGTTGACAATATTGCGGCAACATTGATGCAATATTGCAGCTCAAACAGCAATATTGTTAGTTTGGTTGTTTGTGGCTGGAGTTGTGCCGGGATGCGCAATGTTTTTGCCACATTGTTGCTGTATTTTTTGTTTTTTGGGGTAAATATATGACTACACAAAAAATCTAGTGTGGCAAGCACAGAACGCAACTTTCAATTACCATATTTTCTACTGTGCGACCAATCACACCATATTTTTTTCTCATTTTATTGAAATAAGGGCAGAAAAGGTTAAACTCTGAATTGCCAACCCCTAAATTTAAGTAAAGTGTATGAATGAATGAATGGATGGATGAATGGGAAAGTCAAATAATTGCTGGAGAGTTAAAGTGGATGCTGAATGGGGCTCCGTTTTCCCCCAAGGGAGGGTGGGAGCAGGAAGTGAAGTCTCTCTTTAGTGAGCCACAACAGGAAAAACCTTTCATTTGCTTATTTATCTATTCAAATGAAAATAGATTATGAAATTTTAAACTGAGAAGGTAAGTTAATTGATAAATAGAAATAAAAGTTTACTTTATTTGTGTTTTTAATATTTAAGGGGGTTCAAGAGCGACGTCTAAAAGTACTTAAAAAAAAAAAAAAAAAAAAACTATACTATTATAAGGAATTTTTCGATACGGTTTTTTACTTTCTCTTACCTATGTATATATGTAATATACATGTATATAGAGAGAAAGTATTGGATTCATGTCAAAAATTCGATGTCGAGATTTTGATGGATCTTCACGTTTTGAGGTCCCCTGAATCCAAAAAAGTGGTTTTCGCGACATGGTCTGTCTGTGTGTGTGTCTGTGAACAAAATATCTCAAGAACGAAAAGAGCTAGGAAGTTGAAATTTTATATTTAAGTTAGGCACCCCCATGGGACGTGACCCGAAGCTTTTGAACACAATCGACCCGACCAAAGAGTACTAGTACTTTACTGATTCACTTTTCAGTTTTTTTCGATTTTCTCAAAATTTGCTCCAACGATTTTTTTTTTAAATCAAAAATCAATTATTTTTTAGATTCTCTATAAAATGTATATTCTCATTTTGTGATTGAAATCTTCTGAAGACCAGTTTACTCTTGTACTCCATAGAAAAGATAGGAGAAATGGTTGCCATGGTAATAAAATATAAATATTTTCCCATACTTATAAATTTTACATCTTGAATTCAATTGTACCCTACTGTCGGAAACTAAATACATGTCGACACAAAAAATCTGGTGTGACAAGCACAGTACACTACTTTCGATTACCGAAGGTAAGAGAAAGTTGTGTGCTGTGCGCCAGATACAAATCCCTATAGGAAATTAACATTAGGCCTATGAGAGAAGGCGGAGAGACAGGCGATAATGTTTGCAAGTGAGAGAGAGAGAGAGAGTGATATATGTTTTCCCGGAAACAATTAAAGACAGAAAAAAAAAAATCTGGTGTGACTGGTCGCACAGCACACAACTTTCTCTTACCTTCGGTAATCGAAAGTTGTGTACTGTGCTTGTCACACCAGATTTTTTTGTGTCGACATGTATTTAGTTTCCGACAGTAGGGTACAATTGAATTCAAGATGTAAAATTTATAAGTATGGGAAAATATTTATATTTTGATACCATGGCAACCATTTCTCCTATCTTTTCTATGGAGTACAAGAGTAAAGTGGTCTTCAGAAGATTTCAATCGCAAAATGAGAATATACATTTTATAGAGAATCTAAAAAATAATTGATTTTTGAATTTAAAAAAAAATCGTTGGAGCAAATTTAGAGAAAATCGAAAAAAACTGAAAAGTGCATCAGTAAAGTACTAGTACTCTTTGGCCGATTTTGTTCAAAAGCTTCGTGTCACGTCCCATGGGGGTGCCTAACTTAAATATAAAATTTCAACTTCCTAGCTCTTTCGTTCTAGAGATATTTTGTTCACAGACACACACACACACACAGACAGACACACATACACCCACCCACCCACACAGACAGACACACAGACAGACCATGTCGCGAAAACCACTTTTTTTTGATTCAGGGGACCTCAAAACGTGAAGATCCATCAAAATCTCGACATCGAATTTTTGACATGAAACCAATACTTTCTCTCTCTATATATATTAACATATATATAGAGGTAAGAGAAAGTAAAAAAATCTGGTGT
This sequence comes from Euborellia annulipes, assembly GCA_023213315.1. Taxonomy (NCBI): domain Eukaryota; kingdom Metazoa; phylum Arthropoda; class Insecta; order Dermaptera; family Anisolabididae; genus Euborellia; species Euborellia annulipes. The sequence goes on from JAKCPI010001174.1 coordinate 6,043, forward strand.
GACTGGCGCACAGCACACAACTTTCTCTTACCCTTCGGTAAGAGAAAGTTGCGCACTGTGCTGGTCACACCAGATTTTTTGTGTCGAGATATATTTAGTTTCCCATAGCACCTTAGTTTCAAACTTGCATTTTAAATGTTGACTGCTTCAAATAAACTATGGTTATTTTTCAAAATTTTAATCTCATATTTGGACATTTTATACACAATATAGAATCGTAAATAAATACAAAATTTCATAAGAATTGGAAAAAAAAATTTTAAATGCCTAAAAAGTTCCAAAGGGGACCCCCTTTTGAATCGAAATTAACATACAAATCCCTATAGGAAATTAACATTGTTCCTTGCGAAGATAAGGTGGAAAGGAATTTAATAAAAAGAGTAGAGAGAGACGATAATGTTTGCAAGTGAGAGAGAGACATATATGTTTTCTTTGAAACAATTAAAGACACAAATAAATTTAAAATAAATGGGAATTTAAATAATAATTGTTTTTTAATCTAATAAAAAGAAAAAGATTTAAATTCCGTTACCATGGCAACCAGTTCTATCTTTCCTATGAAGAACAAGAGTAAAGTGGTCTTCAGAAGATTTCAACGGCAAAATGAGAATATACATTTTAAAGAGCATCTAAAAATAGTTGATTTATGAATTTAAAAAAAATCCTTGGAGGGAATTTTGAGAAAATCGAAAAAAACTGAAAAAGTACATCAGTAAAGTACTAGTACTTTTTGGCCGATTTTGTTCAAAAGCTTATTTTGAGATTCTTCAAAGGTACCTAGCTTAAATATAAAATTTCAACCTCCTAGCTCAATTCCTTCATGCTAAAAATCGTTACACACACAGCACAGACACACACACAGACCAATTTGCGGGACCCACTTTTTTGGACTCAGGGGACCTCAAAACATGTATATCCATCAAAATCTCGACATCGAATTTTTGACATGATCGCAATACTTTCTCTCCTATATATTTCATATATAGGGTACGAGAAAGTAAAAATACTATTCATTATAGCATTTGAAACAATATTCCGTGCTTAACTCAATTTTTAATTTTTTGGCGCTTGACACACTAATGCGTAACAGGGTCCATTTAACCTCATGTATTTTTTTTTTAACACTCGCACTTTTTTTCCCATTCACACTCACACTTACAGTTTTTTCGGTAACTCAGGCCATATAAGACTTTGACGATATCCGTAATAAATTAATATACATATTGGGGTCCAGGCATTCTTATTTAAGACATTTGGTATCCAAGTGGCTTAAATAAAATTATCGGACTGCTTGGGCTCCAAACCCGCGACTTTTGGTATACGAGGTTAGCAGCATAACAGGGTCCAAAAGGCTTAGATTGCTTTGTAATGCATTGTTTGTATACCAGTTATCGGGATTTTCTCAGGAGACCGGCAAATTTGTACGATTTAGAAGGGAATACGAATAATCGGGCTATAAAATATCGAGTTTCCCTTGTACAAAATCCATCAATTAATCTTGTGACCGTAGATATGGGAGCTGTCACCACCAAAAAATTAACAAAGTCCGCCATTTATGCGAACATGTTGGCACGTAAAGTAAAACTTTTCTTGATATATGCTTCATTGAGAAGAAAACAAAACAGAGTCTTTCAATTAAGGTGCATTCATAAGAACAATACATGAAGTTTAAAGCCATCTTTCTCTTTTCACATTCATGCACTCATAAATTTTGATATAAAATTCTCCCCTCCCTCTCTCTTTCTCACACACACATAGAAGGAGAAATTTAAAAACTTTAAATAATTAAATTTTAATACTGTACATTCACTAATCATTCGAAAAGGTTCTTTTGATGTGATCACGTCTTACAATGCATGTTTGTATAGTGGTTTGGTAGGGAGACATAAACGAAAAAGTTAGCGGCTTGAATAACTCCTCTGTCTTAGGAGGTATAATTAATATCATTTTTTTTTTTTTTTTTTAATAAGATTTAAACTTTCGACCGTTGGTTCTCGTTGAAACATTTTGTAAATTAAAATTAAATATACAAATTAAACACTAGGTTATTTGTTTCAAAGGTTTTATTAATTAAAAAATTAACACTTGATACGTATTTCGACAATTCCTTGTCATCATCAGAAGTGATTATTAGAATGTAATCACTTCTGATGATGACAAGGAATTGTCGAAATACGTATTACGTGTTAATTTTTAATTAATAAAACCTTTGAATCAAATAACCTAGTGTTTAATTTGTATATTTAATTTTAATTTAATAAGGTATAATTATGTTGAATATAGTGTTAGAAAGAATGATTTTTCAGCTAAAGGTTTCACCATTTATTTTTTTCCTATCATTTCATTTTACCGTGCTGCGGTAAATCCTAATTTGAAAGTAAATAAGAAATTATATATAATATTTAAGATATTATACATATCGCGTACGTGAGCCGCGAAATTTATACAATTAAATATTTACTAAATTCATATATCCGAAAAAATAAGGGTGTGCCGCCGGGAGTCGAACCACGGATCCACCGCAAATCGGTGAAAGTTTAAACTCTTATAGATTCCGAATGGCTAATCAGATCAGACTAAATGAGATGTCATTTTGTGCAGAAAGAAAACCTCTAATAGAATAAATATAAAAATCCCGATTAAATCAATTTTTTTTCACAAAACCCCACTTTTTAAGCAAAAGTTGCCCTTAATGGATAAAAGTTAGGTCACACCTGTCATATATTGTTACTATTAAATTGTATGAACATATTTGTTCATGAGAAATAAAAGCTACATGTTAACGTCGCTGTTAAAACTTTGTTTAGAGAATAGCATTTTTTTAACGCTGATTGTTTTTATATTACTTTTTAACACCTATTTGTTGATTTTAAATTTTAATGCCTATTTTATAAAATAGACCTGACTCTGTGATAAGCATTTTTATTGTATTTTTACTTTCTCTTACCTATGTATATATGTAATATATATATAGAGAGAAAGTATTGGATTCATGTCAAAAATTCGATGTCGAGATTTTGATGGATCTTCACGTTTTGAGGTCCCCTGAATCCAAAAAAGTGGTTTTTGCGACATGGTCTGTCTGTGTGTGTGTCTGTCTGTCTGTCTGTGTGTCTGTGAACAAAATATCTCAAGAACGAAAAGAGCTAGGAGGTTGAAATTTTATATTTAAGTTAGACACCCCCATGGGACGTTACACGAAGCTTTTGAACAAAATCGACCAAAAAGTACTAGTACTTTACTGATGCACTTTTTCAGTTTTTTTCGATTTTCTCAAAATTTGCTCCAACGATTTTTTTTAAAATTCATATATCAACTATTTTTTAGTTGCTCTTTAAAATGTATATTCTCATTTTGTGATTGAAATCTTCTGAAGACCACTTTACTCTTGTTCTCCATAGAAAAGATAGGAGAAATGGTTGCCATGGTAACAAAATATAAACATTTTGCCAACTTTACTCTTGTACTCCATAGAAAAGATAGGAGAAATAGTTGCCATGGTAACAAAATAAACATTTTGCCATACTTATAAATTTTACATCTTGAAAATTGAATGTACCATACTGTCGGAAACTAAATACATGTCGACACAAAAAATCTGGTGTGACAAGCACAGTACACAACTTTCGATTACCGAAGGTAAGAGAAAGTTGTGTGCTGTGCGCCAGTCACACCAGATTTTTATTGTGCATTTTCCTAGGAATAGGTTTTGCTTCTCTCAATAAAAAAAAATTCTAATTTAATTCTGTACTAAATAAAGACCTTATGAAGACAGAAAAAACTTGTCTAAAACGCAGAAATAAAAATTATGTAAAAAAAAAAAAAAAAAAAAAAAAAATTTAAAGAACACTATTTTTTTTCTTTCTTTTTAGACATTTCTAATTTCATTGAACTGTAGCATAGAGGTAACGTTTTTTTTTTTTTTTTATCATATTAGAACATGTAAAATAAAAATGATAATTAATTGTGTGATGTGTCTAATTACGTATGTTATGCCATAAAATAATCGTTTTCACTTTTTAGAAAAAACGTTATTCAAATGAATAACTCACAGGGAGAGTGAGGGATTATCCAACTTTATTTCCGATCCGACTGATCCTTTTAAGGGTTTTGTTTGCCCATTATGAAATCTCCTCATCACCATTGGCCACCTCAAGAGAGGGGGGGGGGGAGCGAAAGGAATTAATTTCCTCTTCAATTAAATCCTTTTTGGGAATTTTATTTCACCCCCCCCACCCTTTTATATGATTTAAAGGTTCATCTCTATTTTTTTTTTTTGCCAGATAACCCTTACGTGATTTATGTATCATCTGCTTGGATAATGTGGAATTTAAATTTAATCAAAAAGAATAAATAAATTTATGAAATGTCCAATTTGATAAATAAAAAAAATTAGATCTCTTATTTATGAATAAACAGAGGGTTAATCACTTTGAACTTTAGAGCGATATTTCCGAAGGACATAAGGCTTAAGGACCGGGGATAAACTTTTTTCCGTTAATTCAATAGTAAAATTTAGAACCGAAAATGATGAATTTTATACGTGAGAAGGGAATTAAGAGCTAAAGCTGTTCCCTTATTACTAGCCTTCGGATCGATATTCGCTAAATATGCACTTAAGGGGCTTCAGGATGCCACATTGAATATATTAATATTGAAAATATTAAGGCATTTCAAAGAATATTATTATGCAGTTTTTTGGTAAATGAATTAAATTCGGGAGCATTTCACATAATAGAAAGCTTTTTTACTTTCTCTTATCTATGTATATATGTAATATATGTATAGAGAGAAAGTATTGGATTCATGTCAAAAATTCGATGTCGAGATTTTGATGGATATACACGTTTTGAGGTCCCCTGAATCCAAAAAAGTGGTTTTCGCGACATGGTCTGTCTGTGGGTGGGTGGGTGTTCAATTTTGAGCATGAAGGAATTGAGCTAGGAGGTTGAAATTTTATATTTAATTTAAGGACCATGGGACGTGACACGAAGCTTTTGAACAAAATCGGCCAAAGGGTACTAATACTTTATGTAGTTTTTCAGTTTTTTTTTTTCGATTTTCTCAAAATTTGCTTCAACGATTTTGATTAAAATTGAAAAATCAATTATTTTTTAGATGCTCTTTCAAATAATGTATATGGGGCATTGCACGCCAACTCGACCACTTTTGAACCGGACCATTTTTGATTTGGCTGAAACTTTGTCATCTTTTTGTACCCTATTGAAAACGTGTCTGAGAATTTTTTCAGATTTTACGACCCAGCCAAAAAAAAGTTATAGCATTTTCAAAAAACATCGATTTTTTTTTTTTTAATAACCGTAAAACTGTCAAAAATTAATTTATCGAGACGTTTTTTTTTTTTTTTTTTTTGAAATTTTTGTCTTTAAATGTACTTTTCAGAAATAAATATGACAAAATTTTACGGAAAAGGGTTTTAAAAAAAAAAAAAAAAAAAAAAAAAAAAAAATAGAGGAAATGGTTGCCATGGTAACAAAATATTAATATATTCTCATACTTATAAAATTTACACCTCGAATTCTAATATATCGGCGGAAACTAAATACATGTCGACACGAAAAATTTGGTGTGACAAGGTCACAGATAAGGCTAAATATTCGAAAATCTATTTAAATTTCCTTTAAAATCATTTATTTGAACTTTGGAAAAAAGAAATTAGGGTTGTGTTCAGATTAGAGGCGCCATTTTGTTGAAAAATCATAATCCTAATTTGAGCAAGCGGAACTTTTTTGTTTTTTTTTTTTTTTTTTTTTTAAACATTCACACTTTTTTTCTCATTCACACTCACACTCACACACACATTCACACACAGTCTTTTCGGCACCTCAGGCCATTTAAGACTTCATACGATAACCGTTGTAATTAATAAATGTATTTGGGGTTCAGGCATTTCTATTTAAGCCATCTGGTATCCAAATGGCTTAAATAAAATCATCGGACTGCCTGTCCGAACCCGCGACACGTTTGGTATATGAGGTGAAAATGCCATACTACGCCAAACTCGGGGGCTCTTTGAGGAGTTAAAATAGATGATTTTAAAGGAAATTTAAATAGATTTTCGAATATTTAACCTTATCTTTTCCATTTATTACAATTTTATTTTGCATTTGGATTGTTTTTTTTTCTCCATTCGTAAGTCAAATTAATCAGATATTTTGAAATAAAAATAAAAATACCAAAGATAGATATAGACAACCTTATATCGTCTGAAAGCTAATTAAATTTCACGTCCCATGGCATAAAAAAGTAGCATGTTCTATTTGAAAAAATCAAGTTATCCATGATTGAAATTTTCCAAATTGGCATGGCCATATCTCCCAACACAAGAATAATACCGAGTTACCCATCTGGGCTACATTAGTACATTTCATGGTTAGTAACATCACAAAATAACACTCCTCTAAGTTTTATGGTTCGGGCGATATTCAATTTTTTTCATACAGCAGTTTTTTCACAAGTATCCGATTTGCGTCTAAACGGTTTGTTTTAGAATACATTGCATGACATAAAGTCATACTAAAATTGGCCGCAGAATCCAAATATGCAATAATATACAGGGCGTGTTCCATTTAAAAAAAAACATAACTTTGATCTGGACCACCCTGTAGGGGAGACCGGGGCAGGTTGGCCCACTAATTTTTATTTCTTTTATAAAATTTTTTATTCAATCATTTTCGTTTATGTTTTCATTTTAAAATGTTGGTGCAACCTTAAGCTACCAAATGGTCATCGTAAAAGTCTCCTAAATTGTTGTTAAAATTAAAAAAATAATTATTTCTAAAATATTTTCGAGTGGGCCAACCTGCCCCGTGGTCGGGGCAGGTTGGCCCGGACCTCGGGGCAGGTTGGCCCGGAAGGCATTTGTTATTTTTATATGAATAAAAATGCAAGAAAATAATTTAAAACAACCTAATTTTAACACACAAAGTTTATTTTAAATTATAATTGGTTATTGCAACAGTTTCAGTAATAAGTGAGTACTAAATCAAAAAAAGTATATCGTGACTTCAAGAACTTTTCCTTTTTCAGTTTTTCTTTTGTATTTACGAATCACTGTTATAACCGTGGTCCAGAGGTTGGGGATGAGAGTCAGAATGCTATGAAGAGCATTGCAGACACCTTACTTGGGCTTGGCAAGTTGGCAAAAATAGTATCCCAGCAAGGGTCCCAACTTTTCTCTCCCAACGCTCAATTTGTGCTCTTTTGAAAAATCTCTTAGCCCTCGGGGGTTCATGTAGAGGTTATCGTGCTAACTAACCATTTGGATACCAAATGGCTTAAATAAGAATGCCCGGACCCCCAAAATATATAATTATTAATACAACGGTTATTGTAAAAGTCTTATATGGCCTGAGTTACCGAAAAGACTGTGTGAATGGGAAAAAAGTGTGAATGTTTAAAAAAAAAAAAAAAAAAAAAGCGGAAACACTTCATATCTTCCCGAATCACAGATATTCAAAGAACTAGAACGTTTTAGAAAACAATAAGAACATATTCATATATCTGATATCAATTTCCCAAAAACAAATACACGTGCTCATCTATGATGCAAAATTTCCTCCAATAAACTCTCAATGACGGCCAGTATAGCATCGATATTTTTATTTTGTTACTTTTACATCATTCATTGCCACTAAAATTGAAAAGATAAAACAGGGTTTAACGATTTCATTTCATACATACAATCGCAAAAAATCAAGTGGGCCAACCTGCCCCGTCATTTTTGGGACAACCTGCCCCATCCTCATATTTGAAACAATTTTTATCCCGCACAAATCCCGTTGATGTTTTTTAATTAATATGCCATGGAGAAATAATCCTCATACTCTAACCTTTAAACATAGTGCTCACTTTTTATCCTCGAAGTAACCAAAAAGTAGATAAAACAATTTTATTCAACTAATGAAAATTTACTCCAAGGTGCAAAAAACGAATAAATGATCCTAGCTCATGCGAATTTACTCCGATCGCTATAGTTGTTTTGGCGGAAGGTGTGTGGCAGTGCTATTAACCTTCATTCTGATCCGTATCACAATCGTCCAATTATTCTGCGAAATATCGCGACTGGGCCGACCTGCCCCGTGGGCCAACCTGCCCCGGTCTCCCCTATATGAGGTGCAAATGGAACAAAATTATTTTAAATTTGTAGTCCTAAAGGCCCCACAAAATGCACGATCAACAAACTTTAAAAATGTCCGTTAATAAGCCCACAATCTTCCGTCCACGCACTATTGGCCCTCCAGGTATATTGTAGAATTAGAAATTCATTGAATTTTGTGAATTGAATGAACAACATGGAGGTGATAGATAGCAAACTGTGTGAACAAAGGAAAGAAAGAAAAGTTCAATTTTTGGCTGAGATACTCAAGTAACAAACTCTTTTTTCTTATAATAGAATTATGATGGTCACGTCAGATCTTTTTGTGCGATTGTCTTTAAATTTCAATAAGATTAATTATCCAAAGAAAAATTCACTTTCGCTGGCTAATCAGCTTAAGTTAAATGGATTTTTAATTAAAAGAAAAGAACGCCTTTTATTCTATTTTTTTATTGACTCTTGGATGAATAAAGAAAAAAAAGATTTAGAATCTAGGGAGAAGCCTCTACAGTGTGAGTCAATATTTTCTCATTTGGTTATTTCAATAGCCACCATATATCGGTTTACCATATTTAAGTTCCGAATTTTCAATTAAGTTTATTTTTTTGTGTGTTTCTAAATCAAGAGGTTCAGTTCCTACCTCCTTTCTTGTAAGGGCTTTGGAATCGCTCACACCCCACCCGCTTTGTCCTATATATTTTTTTTTTAGTTGAGGGATGTTTAAAGAAGGGTGTGGTGGGTCCGTCAGCTGGAATATGTAGAAAATCAGTGAAAAAATTGGGAAAAATCAGAAAAAATCGATCATTTTTAATGATTTTTTTGCATTTTAAGGGATAAAATCCTCCCCCCACATCCCCCCCTTGGAACCAAATGTTAATGTTTTTTAACTTTTCACTTCTCTTGACCTTCTGAAGAAATGTTAAGGCTAAAATATTCCTTTTCATCCCTCCAAATTTTTTTCGTGGCCCTATAATTAACGAAAAGGGGTGGAAATAAGTAGGGGGCTCCCCCCCCCAAAAACGATACGTGGTGGGGTAAAAAGGAGGTCATATTTGGATTCAGGAGGTCATTTTACTTAAGAATCTGAAGGAATTTTCTCGGGGCTTTTTTTCCTGCTGCACAGTGTAATTAACGTCTTTCATTCCGTTTTCCCTGGAGTAAGTCGGTCTTATGTAAGCTAAATATTACAGTCCATCCCACCATCTTCCAGCATCATTTGTAACCCGACAGTCTCTGTGTGTCTCTGTGTCTGTGAACAAAATATCTCAAGAACGAAAAGAGATAGGAGGTTGTAATTTTATATTTAAGTTAGGCACCCCTCTGGTACGTGACACGAAGCTTTGGACAAAATCCACCAAAGAGTACTACTTTGCTGATGTACTTTTTCAGATTTTTTTTTTTCGATTTTCTCAAAATTCGCTCAACGATTTTGATTAAAATTCAAAAAAATCAATTATTTTTTTTTAGATGTTTTTTTTTTAAATGAATATTCTCATTTTTCTCTTAGAATTGTTTGAAGACCACTTTACTCTTGTACGTCATAGGAGAAATGAATGCCATGGTAACAAAATATAAATATTTTACCAAGTTTATAAATTTTACATCTTGAAATTCGAATGTACCGTACTGTCGGAAATTAAATATATCTCGACACCTAAGGCGGGCGGCGCAGCTAGTAGAAAAAATAAAATGTAAATAACCACTGCAATTTATTGATTGATGGCTTTTGGTGGTTTTAATTAGAAAAAAACCAAGAGAGGTGTAAATAACACCTAATTGAAAATGAGCGAGAATAAAAAAACAAAAAAAAAAAAAAAAATCACTCACTCTCTCTTCTTTTGTTTGTGTGACATTTTCATGATGTCAAATTGACTTTGAAATGCCACAGCAGTCAGCCAAAACACACACACACATATAAGAATGTCATTAAATTTAATGAATGTGTTTCAAGAGGATGGATTTTTTTTTTTTTTTTGTTTTGTTGTTTTTTGTTATCGCTGGCTGCCTATTTGCAGGTGTCACATGAATCTCCCTCATTCTCTCTTTATCACCAATCGTAAAATCATTCATTCATTTCCATCTGTTATCATCATCTCTCTAAAATACGCAGAAAAATAATCTGGTGTCACTGGTCGTACAACACACAACTTTCTCTCAACTTTAGTAATTAAAGATAATATTTTCTGTGACTGGAGACTGTGTGTAGTATTGGTGCTGGGTAGGCAGCCAGGATTAAAAATCTGGTGTGACTGGCGCACAGCAAACGACTTTCTCTTACCTTCGGTAAACGAAAGTTGTGTTCTGTGCTTGTCACACCAGATTTTTTCGTGTCGACATGTATTTAGTTTCCGACAGTACGGTACATTCGATTTTCAAGATGTAAAATTTATATGGGAAAATATTTATATTTTGTTACCATGGCAACCATTTCTCCTATCTTTTCTATGGAGTACAAGAGTAAAGTGGTCTTCAGAAGATTTCAATGACAAAATGAGAATATACATTTTAAAGAGAACCTAAAAAATAATGGATTTTTGAATTTAAAAAAAAATCGTTGGAGCGAATTTTGAGAAAATCTAAAAAAAAACTGAAAAAGTACATCAGTAAATTATTAGTACTTTTTAGCCGATTTTGATTAAAAGCTTTTTTTCACGCTCCGGGGAGGTGTCTAATTTAAATATAAAATTTCAACCTCCTAGCTCATTTCCTTCATGGTTAAAATTAAACACACACCCACCCACACACAGACACACACACAGACAGACCATGTCGCGAAAACACTTTTTTGGATTTAGGGGACCTCAAAACGTGTATATCCATCAAAATCTCGACAACGGGTTTTTGACATGAATCCAATACTTTCTCTATATATTAACATATATACCGGGTGGGCCAATAGTGCGTGGACGGAAGATTGTGGGCTTATTAAGCGACATTTTAAAATTTTCTCGATGGTGCATAATGTGGGGCCTTTAGAGCTACAAATTAAAAATATTTTTATTCCAATTGCACCTAATATACAGGGTGGTCCGTATCAAAGTTATGTTTTTAAATGGAACTCCCTGTATATTATTGCATATTTGGATTCTACGGCCAATTTTAGTATGAGTTAATGTCATGCAATGTATTATAAAACAAACCGTTTAGCCGCAAATCGGGCTTTTGTGAAAAAACTGCTGTCTGGAAAAAATTGAATATCGCTCGAACCATAAATCTTAGGGGAGTGTTCTTTTGGGATCTTACTAACCATGAAATGAACTATTGTAGGCCAGATGGGTAACCCGGAATTATTCTTGTGTTGGGAGATATGGCTATGCCAATTTGGAAAATTTCAATCATGGATAACTTCCTTATTTCAAATGAAACATGCTACTTTTTTTATGCCATGGGACGTAGAATTTAATTAGCTTTCAGACGATATAAGGTTGTCTATATCTATCTTTGGTAATTTAATTTTTTATTTCCATATATCTGATTAATTTGACTTACGAATGGAGAAAACAATTAAAATAACAATCCAAATGCAAAATAAAATTGTATTGCAATAATAAATGGAAAAGATATTGCTAAATATTCAAAAATGTATTTAAATTTCCTTTAAAAACATTTATTTAAACTCCTCAAAGAAGTCCCGCTTGCTCGAATTAGGGTTATGATTTTTCAACAAAATGGCGCACCTTTTAACCTGAACGTAACCCTAATTTCTTTTTCTAGAAGTTTAAATAAATGATTTTAACGGAAATTTAAATACATTTTCGAATATTTAGCATATCTTTTCCATTTATTACCATTTTATTTTGCATTTGGATTGTTATTTTAATTGTTTTCTCCATTTGTAAGTCAAATTAATCAGATATTTTGAAATAAAAATAAAATTACCAAAGATAGATATAGACAACCTTATATCATCTGAAAGATAATTAAATTCTACGTCCCATGGCATAAAAAAAGTAGCATGTTCCATTTGAAATAAGGAAGTTATCCATGATTGAAATTTTCCAAATTGGCATAGCCATATCTCCCAACACAAGAATAATTCCGAGTTACCCATCTGGCCTACATTAGTACATTTCATGGTTAGTAAGATCCCAAAAGAACAGTCCCCTAAGTTTTATGGTTCGGGCGATATTCAATTTTTTCCAGACAGCAGTTTTTTCACAAAAAGCCCGATTTGCGCCTAAACGGTTTTTTTTATAAAGTCATACTAAAATTGGCCGCAGAATCCAAATATGCAATAATATACAGGGCGTTCCATTTAAAAAAACTAACTTTGTAATGATATATTTAAATTACTAAGAACTTAATTGATTGTATTCATCTAAATTACTATTAATATTATCTCTTTTTTTATTTTTTTATTTTTTTTTTGAATTTTGAATCAAATAAATCGAATGGTAATTAATTCGCCGCTAGCATCTCAGAGGCCCTTACTATCCGCCGGGAAGGAGGAGAAAACTCGACCTTGGCTGCGCGCGGTATCAAAGAGAGAAGGACTCGTTTTTTTTTTACTTCACTTTACTTGCAATTTGAATGGAGGAGACTTACATGCGCGTGCCTAGACGCACACACACACTCACGGCGACCTACCACGCAATTTATCTGGCCGGCTCTCTCTCTCTCTCAATCAGCTGACTACCACTTGAAATATTCGTACATCTAACACGAATATTTCTACATTGGCCAAATATACACGGCCCACCTATATCAATAAAGAAGAGGACAACAGAATTGAACGAAACAGCGTGGCCATCGAAATCTCTCTCTCTCTCTCTCTCTTCATATCGGCGCTAACCCAGCATCAGCTGACTTCGAGGCACCTCACAGTGAGCTCACTTATATATGTCTATTTATCGCGATAAATAAATGATAATTGATCAATTTTAAATACAATATAATTGCTAAAATAAGAAAATATAAACCGGTTAACTTAATTTTTTTTATCAAAATTCCTGGTACTCAGGCGACGCCATTTGCAAAATTATTAATGTAATATAATTTGTAAACTATTTCAACAAGTAAACATGCTTAAAATTCAATTTTAATAGCAACAAATTAAATAATCTAACCAAACATTTCATTTTAATAATTGCAAATTTTTTTTATTGTAATTTATTCAATCAAATACAGAGGCAATCTGCCGGGTCCATTCAAAGGAATTCAATTTGGGTTTGAAAAGAAAGAGAATCGTTTTTAATTTTAATTTTTAATTTTTAATAAGCCAAATAATTTTACAGAGTGCAAACTCTTGATTTAATAAATTTCGTTTGTATCCGAAACGTTACCGGGACCCGAATTTAGAGAATCTGAAACAAAGAAATGAGAAATCATGAACACCTTTTAATCAATTTTCTTTATAATTTTATTTATTCAAAGATTGAAATATATTCAATATTTTTTTAGCCAAATAGAAATTATACACACACATAAATTTTTACACAGACACAAACATAATATAATTTATTTTTAATTTTTTTTATTTATTAATAATAATATTAATTTATAAATCTTTGTGGAAAGAATTGGAGTAGGGAGGCGCATCAGTTTTGACGAACTTTGAACCAGTTCGGGCTGACGCTCCCTTAAGGCAAATCTTTGTGGCAGGAATTGGAGAAGGGAGGTGTATCGGTTTAGTCGAACTCAGGACCAGTTCGGACCGACACTCCCATACGGCCAACCTTTGTGGCAGATTGAGTGATGTTTCGGTGTCCGTCCTCAAGGAGGATAACGGGCCGGCATTCTCAAAACAATACACTAAATTTAAACAATTTATACTCACATCTATTTCTATAAAGGCTTTTGAAGTAATTGAATTAATCAATTTTTTTATAATAATAATTTTTTTAACTCAACTGTGATATTTATTTCTCATTCTTTTTCTTTTTTTTTTTCTCTAATTTTTTTTTATTTCTTCTCTTTCCGTATGTCTTCTCAATATAATTTGCTTTTCAACCCACAGAATTGAACCTCTATGAACTGGCCTTACAATAATATAAAACTTAAGTAATTTTTCCTATCTAACACACCCTTAAATCTGAGATGCTAAGTGCCATCTGTTCGGCAAGAGTTATACGTCAATCCTGTGATAATTACCCATCGATTTCAATAATTTTTCATTAAATTTTCTTTCACTTTAGAACTTCTTTTTTTTACAATCAACCCTAAGTTCACTTTTCTTTTTAATATATATATAGCATAAGATCAGCGGGCCACACGGAGCCTAACCGACTCCGAGACGAGCCTTTAGCGAAGCAGATGAAAGACCTACAACAGTAAGCGGTTAGCCACCCCCACCCCTTATTGTAGTAGGCTGGTAAACAAAAGCCCCTAAGGCAATTTGTACCACTATAACTTTGATATGGACCACCCTGTATATTAGGTGCAATTGGAATAAAAATATTTTTAATTTGTAGCTCTAAAGGCCCCACATTATGCACCATCGAGAAAATTTTAAAATGTCGCTTAATAAGCCCACAATCTTCCGTCCACGCACTATTGGCCCACCCGGTATAGAGGTAAGAGAAAGTAAAAAATCTGGTGTGACTGGCGCACAGCACACAACTTTCTCTTACCTTCGGTAATCGAAAGTTGTGTTCTGTGCTTGTCACACCAGATTTTTTGTGTCGACATATATTTAGTTCCCGACAGTACGGAACATTTGAATTCAGATGTAAAATTTATAAGTATGGGAAAATATTTATATTTTGTTACCATGGCAACCATTTCTCCTATCTTCCCTATGAAATACAAGAGTAAAGTGGTCTTCAGAAGATTTCAATCGCAAAATGAGAATATACATTTTAAAGAGAATCTAAAAAATAATTGATTTTTGAATTTAAAAAAAAATCGTTGGAGCAAATTTTGAGAAAATCGAAAAAAACTGAAAAAGTACATCAGTAAAGTACTAGTACTCTTTGGCCGATTTTGATTAAAAGCTTATTTTTCCGGTCCCGGGGGGTGTTTAACTTAAATATAAAATTTCAACCTCGTAGCTCAATTCCTTCATGCTTAAAATTGAACACAGACACACACACACACACACCCACTGACAGACCATGTCGCGAAAACCACTTTTTTGGATTCAGGGGACCTCAAAACGTGAAGATCCATCAAAATCTCGACATCGAATTTTTGACATGAATCCAATACTTTCTCTCTATATATATATTACATATATACATAGGTAAGAGAAAGTAAAAAGAGAATTCATAAGAATGTACTTTAATAAACCCACAATCTTCCATCCACCCTGTATAGGTAAGAGAAAATAAAATTGAATTTTTTCTTTTCGTTATTAGCTCAAGAAATCTAGTCTCTATTCAAAAAGATTTATTTCAATTCTATATACCATAGTAGCCGAAATGATATGCAGATATTATTATCAAGAAAATCTTAGAATAGGATTGCAATAAAAGCGAGAGGAAATAAATTCAAATATTACAAAAGTTGATAATAATAGATGAATAATTTCACGTGACAAATAAAATAAATAAAAAAAAAAAAATTTCTACCTATTCAAATTGAGAGTGGAAATATTAAATTTAGAGTTTGCAAAATAAAGAAGCCTCAGGCGAAGACATCCTCTTTATAGAGAGGGAAAGAGAGCAATCGAGATGAAAATATAAAATAGGTCGCTTTTATTACAAAAGAAGGTTTCCATTTCCTCTCTCTGTTCGATTCAATTTGTTACAAAAAGTCAACTCTTTTTTTTTTAAATAACTCTCTAGAAGGGAGAGGGTTAATGAAAGAATTCAAAAGGATTACTTGCTACCATTTAATATTTTAAATTAAACTTTATATGTGTTTGTGTGCGTGTGTCGAAAGGAGTATTTCCTTTTAAATTTCCCTCTTGGAATTATTTTTGCAATTTTGATTGATTGCAAGAGGAAGGGGGGAGATGAAAATGGGAAAATAACAACGCGCTAACTTGCAGCTAGTTTGGGCCCGATTGCGGTGGACCTTCCCTTAATCAAGCGCCGGACAATCTTTTAGGCAATGTTTTATAAATAACACAGGCCTGTGATGTAAAACTTGTTTCGAATCTAAAGAGTAACCAGGAAAAACAGTTAAAAAATTCCATCACGTACAGTGAGGGACAATATTAAGTCCCACCCAGGGTCTACCTGCCTTTAGAGCCCTGCGCCTAGGCAACCATCTACGGAGGTCTGTCTATTGAGGTGCCTTTACATGGACATTCCCCCTGCAATTCTAAAAACCTCTATATTTTAATTTGGAATGCAGTAAATTGATCTGATTTTAAAAATGTGGCTTATAAAAACGTGAAAAATAAAATATTTCAGATAGCAGCAGTTGCGTCAATATTTAAAATTAAATATCTGTCTACGAGCTTGTTTCTTTAATCTTAACTTTTCTATTTTTATTATTTTTACTTTCTCTTACCTCTATATATATGTTAATATATAGAAAGAGAAAGTATTGGATTCATGTCAAAAATTCGATGTCGAGATTTTGATGGATCTTCACGTTTTGAGGTCCCCTGAATCCAAAAAAGTGGTTTTGAATAGCATTTTTTAACGCTTACATTACTTTTTAACACCCATTTGTTTATTTTAAATTTTAACGCCTGTTTTTGGAGAATAGAGCTTTAATTCCTCCATCAAAGTTTTTCAATTTTAATTTGCCAAAATACAGCGTTTTATTTAATTACATTTCACACTCCCTTAAAGACAAGACTTGTGATGCTAATTGATATGAAATCATTTTTTTTTTCCATTCTTTCTTATTGATTATATTCAATTTTTAATTTAATTTTAACGAAAGAAAAAAAAAAAAAAAAAGGATTTAAAATATGCAAATTTTTTTTTATCGTCAACACCCACATAATTTACATTTTAGAGAAGTGTGGGGGGTTGTATTGGGTGCTTTAACAGCGATTAGATTTGATTATTCAAATGTTTTTGATCAATTTGCGACACCTTGAGAGGCCACCCCCGTGTGGGTGGGCCAATCCATAATGTATGAAGCAAGGAAGGAAGGACGATCTCTTCCTCTCCCCCCCCCCCCATCTCCCCCTATCCTTTCTTCTCTTTATTCTCTATTGGTTTATGCTAAAGGACTGACTTTCTTTTCTCTTTACAAAAGACAAGTGAAGATGGATGAACAAGAAAGAGAAGGTGTCTCGTCTCGTCTCGTCCTTTCCAGGCAAATCATCAAGGACCTCTTGGGGGCAAACAAGAACATGCCCGGAATGAAATTCCAAATTAAATAAAAGAGAAACAGGTCACGTGATTAGACTTCTTTTTTTTTTTGTTTTTTGTTTAATTAAACAGTCGGTCTGCTCAGGTTGAGAGATAATTAGATATATACTGTAGCTGTTGATATTCAAATTGGTAGAAAGGAATGAGGTTATATTTCACTTTATTGTCAAACCAGGGCCGACGTTTCGGTCACATATGGGTAGTGGCTTAGCGAGGGGAGGCAAGGGGGGCATCATGATAGGATCAATGGTTCTCATGATAAAAAAACTATTTGAAAGTTGTGTTCTGTGCTTATCACACCAGATTTTTCGTGTCAGCATATATTTAGTGTCCAAAAGTATGGTACATGTGAATTTTAAAATGTAAAATTTATAAATATAGAAAAATATTTTTATTTTGATACTATCTTTCTACGTATGAAGTACAAGAGTAATGTGTGCTTTAAAATATTTCAAGGACAGAATGAGAATATATATTTCAAAGATCATCTAAAAAATAATTGATTTATGAATTTTAATCAAAATTGTTAAAACGAATTTTAAGAAAATCGAAAATAAAAAAACTGAAAAAGTACATCAGTAAAGTACTAGTACTTCTTGGCCGATTTTGTTCTAAAGCTTCATGTGACGTGCCAGGGGGGTAGTTTAATTAAATATAAAATTTCAACCTCCTAGCTCTTTCCGTTCATGAGATATTTTGTTCACAAAACACCCCCACCCCCACCCCCCACCGAGACAGACCATGTTGCATAAACCATTTTTTTGGACTCAGGGGATCTCAAAACGTGTATATCCATCAAAATCTCGACATCAAATTTATTACATGAAACCAAATATTTTCTCTTTATATATATTACATGTATATGGGTGATTCTTTTACAAACCGAACACTTTCTGACCGACATGTTTTTGATTTGGCTGAAATTTTTTTTACGGGTTCTATAAGGAAAAAAAGATAGCCATCCGCGAGGATTTTCTTTTTTCTTTAATATTTTGGGAAATAGAGAGGGTCGAAAATGTGAAAATTTGATGATTTTCGGCTTAGACGCTCACTTTTAAAAATTCATAACTCTGGTTCTATTTGAGCTAGAAAAATTTTTTTTTTACCATTTTAAAGCTAAAAGAGTGAAGTTTAAGAAAAAAATTGTTCCACCAAAATTTATTAAAAATTTCACAATGTTATCAACAATTGAAATCTTTAAATCGATTTTAACAATGGGGCCCCAACTGTATTGCATTTTTATTATAACCATCGCATTCTACGTCAAATTTTATGCCGATAACGGTTTTTTAATCAATGGAGAATCAATTAGTACTATTGAAAAAAATCCCGCCAAGTACTCTCATGCGGTAAAATGACGTCATATCAAAAATAAGAAAAAAAAGTCCGGGGGTATTGAACCACTCTTTTTAAAACTATATTTAGATTTAATGTAGCTTTTATGGTCAAGTAGCTATGCGTTGCACAAGTAGGGCTATTTTTCGATATTTTTTGCCTAAAAAATGAGGTTTATCGAGAAAAAACTAATTTTGGAGTTAATTACTCGAGATTTTTTTACTTATTCTATTAGAGGTTATCTTCCTGCACAAAATGACATCCCATTTTGTCTGATCAGATTAGCCGTTCGGAATCTACAGGGGTTTAAACTTTCAATTTAGAATTTACCGCAGAGCGGTAAAATAAAATGATAAGAAAAAAATAAATGGTGAAATCTTTAGCTGAAAACTCATTCTTTCTAACCGTATATTCCCCATAATTATACCTCTTAAGACAGAGGAGTTATTCAAGCCAATAAACTTTTTCGTGCATCCCCTAGCGAAAGAAAAAAATCTTTGCACGAAAAGTTTATCGGCTTGAATAACTCCTCTGTCTTAAGAGGTATAATTATGGGGAATATACGCTTAGAAAGAATGAGTTTTCAGCTAAAGATTTCACCATTTATTTTTTTCCTATCATTTTATTTTACCGCTCTGCGGTAAATTCTAATTTGAAAGTTTAAACCCCTGTAGATTCCGAACGGCTAATCAGATCAGACAAAATGGGATGTCATTTTGTGCAGAAAGAAAACCTCTAATAGAATAAGTAAAAAAATCTCGAGTAATTAACTCCAAAATTAGTTTTTTTCTCGATAAACCTCATTTTTTAGCCAAAAAATATCGAAAAATAGCCCTACTTGTGCAACGCATAGCGACTTGACCATAAAAGCTACATTAAATCTAAATATAGTTTTAGAAAGAGTGGTTCAATACCCCCGGACTTTTTTTCTTATTTTTGATATGACGTCATTTTACCGCATGAGAGTACTTGGCGGGATTTTTTTCAATAGTACTAATTGATTCTCCATTGATTAAAAAACCGTTATCGGCATAAAATTTGACGTAGAATGCGATGGTTATAATAAAAATGCAATACAGTTGGGGCCCCATTGTTAAAAATCGATTTAAAGATTTCAATTGTTGATAACATTGTGAAATCTTTAATAAATTTTGGTGGAACAATTTTTTTCTTAAACTTCACTCTTTTAGCTTTAAAATGGTAAAAAAAATTTTTTTCTAGCTCAAATAGAACCAGAGTTATGAATTTTTAAAAGTGAGCGTCTAAGCCGAAAATCATCAAATTTTCACATTTTCGACCCTCTCTATTTCCCAAAATATTAAAGAAAAAGAAAATCCTCGCGGATGGCTATCTTTTTTTTCCTTATAGAACCCGTAAAAAAAATTTCAGCCAAATCAAAAACATGTCGGTCAGAAAGTGTTCGGTTTGTAAAAGAATCACCCATATGTAAGAGAAATTAAAAATGGATTTTCGCGGTTTTCTCTGAAACCGTTAGCCGTACACAAAAAACTGATAGATGTTATTATGTGTATTTTTTATAGATCTACAACTTTTATATAACACTTTTTTGTATATAATTTATATTTAACAAGATAAATAAATAAAATGAATATTTTCTGATTTTTTTTTGATTTTCAGGGCTCTTGGGGCACCCTTTCCCCTTATCCGATTGAGCTGAAATTTTACACAGGTTATTTTTTTTGGCAATGGCACCAAACTAGGGGGTAGCGCGAATAAATTTCCAACTTCGAAAAATAAGAGCCACCCTAATGTAACACACTGTACCCAATCTTCACCATTTCTACTACAGCTACTTCAGAGGTTACAGCTGTTTGTTCTGTGGCTCGAATATGAATAGTAGTAAACCTCTTTACTTCGGAGAAGTAGCCCGTTTTTATATTTCACTCACAAGCCCATATTTAGACCAAACCCCCTTTTAAAAAACCATCATGGATGCCATTACTGGTATGAAGTAGAAGGTTGAATGAGTAATTGAAAATGTTCACCAACTGAACGTTAACACAAGAAGTTATGTCTCTTCCCCCTCCCTACTAACTGAACGCCTCTTCTTAGCGGTTGCCGTTGCCGCCTTCGCCTTCTCCTCAGCTGTCATGCATCGCATCTCACGATAGATTGATGCCTACTCTCCAGGCGCCCAGGCAAATCACAATGTAGATTTACTAATTAAGGCGTTCAAAAAAAAAAATTGATTTTACTGGGTAATTAAAGAGGGCATCGTTAAAATAATTTCTCAAAAATTTCAGTAGAGTTTCAGCATAAATACAATAAGCCACAAAAAGAACAGATGTTCCTCACACCTGTGGTAGTGTTTTTTTTTTTTTCTGTATTTAAAGAAACCAGAAGCTCAACAATTTTACACTAACGGAAAACAGACACATTATTAAGCAGCAGAACGACAACAATAATGGCTCAAGTCAAGTCGAATAAATATCAACTTGGGGTTTATGTGCTTTTTTTTGACAATTTGGATTGGTTTTAAAAATGGAAGGTTGGCTACAAAATTAAGTAGAATTCCGCTAATTCGTATAGTCACGTGACCAACGGTCAGTAGGGTAGCGGGGAGGGGGGGGGGCAAAAGAATTTGAAGGATATATACGTTTTGAGGTCCCCTGAATCCAAAAAATCTGGTGTGACTGGCGCACAGCACACAACTTTCTCTTACCTTTGGTAATCGAAAGTTGTGTTCTGTGCTTGTCACACCAGATTTTTTGTGTCGACATATATTTAGTTCCCGACAGTACGGAACATTTGAATTCAGATGTAAAATTTATAAGTATGGGAAAATATTTTTTTTTTTTTTTTTTTTTATAAAAAAAACATTCACACTTTTTTCTGATTCACACTCGCACTCACACACACATTCAAACTGTCTTTTCGGCAGCTCAGGCCATATAAGACATTTACGATAACCGTTATTTATGAATTTATATATATTAGGGTCCAGGCATTTTTATTTAAGCCATCTGGTATCCAGATGGCTTAAATAAAATCATCGGACTGCCTGGGGTCCGAACCCGCGACGTTTGGTATATGAGGTTAGCACGCTAACCTCTACACCACGCCCCGTGGGCGGGAAAATATTTATATTTTGTTACCATGGCAACCATTTCTCCTATCTTCCCTATGAAATACAAGAGTAAAGTGGTCTTCAGAAGATTTCAATCACAAAATGAGAATATACATTTTAAAGAGAATCTAAAAAATAATTGATTTTTAAATTTTAAAAAAATCGTTGGAGCAAATTTTGAGAAAATCGAAAAAAACTCAAAAAGTACATCAGTAAAGTACTAGTAATCTTTGGCCGATTTTGATTAAAAGCTTATTTTTCCGGTCCCGGGGGTGTTTAAGTTAAATATAGAATTTCAACCTCGTAGCTCAATTCCTTCATGCTTAAAATTGAACACAGACACACACACACACCCACCCACCCACCCACCCACCCACCTACCCACAGACAGACCATGTCGCGAAAACCACTTTTTACTTTCTCTTACCTATGTATATATGTAATATATATATAGAGAGAAAGTATTGGATTCATGTCAAAAATTCGATGTCGAGATTTTGATGGATCTTCACGTTTTGAGGTCCCCTGAATCCAAAAAAGTGGTTTTCGCGACATGGTCTGTCGTGTGTGTGTGTGTGTGTGTGTGTGTGTGTGTGGGTGTGTGTTCAATTTTAAGCATGAAGGAATTGAGCTATGAGGCTGAAATTTTATATTTAAGATAAACACCCCCCGGGACCGGAAAAATAAGCTTTTAATCAAAATCGGCCAAAGATTACTAGTACTTTACTGATGTACTTTTTTCAGTTTTTTTCGATTTTCTCAAAATTTGCTCCAACGATTTTTTTTTAAATTCAAAAATCAATTATTTTTTAGATGCTCTTTAAAATGTATATTCTCATTTTGCGATTGAAATCTTCTGAAGACCACTTTACTCTTGTATTTCATAGGGAAGATAGGAGAAATGGTTGCAATGGTAACAAAATATAAATATTTTCCCATACTTATAAATTGTACATCTTGAAAATCGAATGAACGGTGCTGTCGGAAACTAAATACATGTAGACACAAAAAATCTGGTGTGACAAGCACAGTACACAACTTTCGATTACCGAAGGTAAGAGAAAGTTGTGTGCTGTGCTTCATTCACACCAGATTTTTTTATAATAAATAACGTCTACTTGCTCTAGTCAGACACTTGATGGCAGCTTAATTTCTTATTTTGTTTTGTTTTTTTATCATGCAATTATTTAAGTAATATGTGCGTTAGTCAATAAATTATAATATTCACATTCACTTCACAATGAAAAAACATCAGAATTGAATGTCAAAACACATCAAGTTTAAAAGCTTTTAAAAATAATATTCGTAAAAAAAAAGGAAATAAATAGACAGAGAGAGAGAGAGAGAGAAATAAATATGGTGTGATCACAAAATTTCATTTGATCGATCTCCACTCACTCTTCTTTGACATTGAATGCTAACTCCAATAATTGGGCATTGCAATTTCATATAAAGGTTATTTTTATGGGAGTTTTTAATTATAGACCACATTTGGTATTAATTAATTATTAAAAAATATAAATATACTGTACAACGTTTGGACGACACATCTACGAGAACTTAGTAGCGTTTTATATGCATTGAACTTAGCAACAGATAACAACATCTCCATGAAGTTAGGCACGGAAAAACTGTCACGGAAAAAACCAGGACCGATGGAAAAAACTGTTAAAAACCAACCCTCTGAAAAAACTGGAGCTTATATTTCATATTTATTAATGTTTTAAAGCATTGACGATGGTGTTTTCTTTTTATTTAGTGAATAAAATTATCAAAATATTAATATAATAATTGAAAATTGAAATTCAAAAATTAAATATGGTAACCTAACCTACAACTGTCATTTCATTTGTAAGTATATTTATTATTTTCTTTTATTAATAACACTAGTCGACAAAAATGAACTTTTTTTCTTTCACAAGAATGAAGATATGAAATTCTAGAAGTATTTTTCATGCTGAATTCAAATATCATTTCAGTTTTTCCCCATCAGGCACAGTTTTAGAGATATAGAGCAAAATAGATTTTGATTGAAAATGGGCTCTAAAACGGCTTTTATTTAGAATGTCCAAATTATTTTTAACGGGACACCCCGTCAAATTATGCAGATAGTTAGAATACATATAAATTTAAAGTTTCATCCCAATCGGAGGTAATTTAGACGTGCCGCAAACGGCTTAAAGTTTTAAAAAATCGAAATTTTCAAGATTTTTTTTGCTTTGGTCACCCCTAATACAATTTTAGATATCCCTTAATGCAAAACACATATATTTACGATATTCTAGAGTTCTTTGGCTTTCTAAAAATCATTCATTCGTAAAAATCTGTTAATTATTAACGAAATTATGAACAAAAACGTGAGCAAAGAAAAACCTAGATCAAGTACACTCACTGGTCGAAAAAATGGACCTCTTGTTCTTTTAGAAGTATAAATAAAGATATCAGATTCAAAAAATAATTTTTTTTAATAATATATAATAAAGTTAGTGCCCGTGAACCTATGCTCAGAGAGGATACATTAGCTTCTTGTAGATAGGGTTCGCTTTTTTAATTCAATTGAAGTCCATTTTTTTCGACCAGTGAGTGTACTTGTGTTTTTTCTTTGCTCACGTTTTTGTTCATAATTTCGTTAATAATTAGCAGATTTTTATAAATTAATGATTTTTAGAAAGCCAAAGAACTATAGAATATCGTAAATATATGTTTTTTTTCATTCAGGGATCTCTAAAATTGTATTAGGGGTGACCAAAGCAAAAAAAATCTTGAAAATTTCGATTTTTCTAAACTTTAAGCCGTTTGCGGCACGTCTAAATGACCTCCGATTGGGATGAAACTTAAAATTTATATGTATTCTAAATACCTGAATATTTTTACGGGGTGTCGCGTTAAAAATAATTTGAACAATCTAAATAAAAGCCGTTTTAGAGCACTTTTTCTATTAAAATCTATTTTGCTCTATATCTCTAAAACTGTGCCTGATGGAAAAATTCTAACTACATAACTGAATTCAGAATGAAAAAAATGCACTAGGTTCACTAATCAGATTTCTTGTGAAGAAAACCTTGTCGACTAGTGTAATTAAAAATATATTTATTTTAAGTTCGCTGTGATGGATGAGATTTATTAATGTGTTTATTGTAATATATAGTATATCGCACGAGCCTCGTGCTGGACGGTCTATGCCAGTATATGATCTAATTAACAAGTTAATTAAAATATTATTTCACTGCTCCTCCCAGAAAAGACATGCGCAGGAAAGAGATTTGGTGGGAGGAGCAGTGGACTTAATATTTTAATTAACTTGTTAATTAGATCATATACTGGCATAGACCGTCCAGACACGAGGCTCATGCGCTCAATTGTTCTCGAAAATACTTTTACTAAATCACAATCTCTCTCAAAAAATTCATGTGAGAAAATAACATTTAACAACAAATTTTTCAAATTGTATAATGAATAAATAAATGTATTGCCTAAATTCACAGATATGCACTGAAGATGGCCCCTGTATAGAAGCCGAAATATTTGCAAATAAATTGAAGTAGTGAGAGAGAAAAACCACAGCTGGTTTTTATTCTCCTTATCGTCCTCAACTACGATTCCCAGCTACAAACAATTACTGGTTCCTTTTTACTTTTTACTTTCTCTTACTCTTTACTCTTTACTTTTTCTCTTACCCCTATATATGGAATATATAGAGAGAAAGTAATAGATTTTTATCCAACCTATTCTATGCTTGGGGAGATGTCCTATTTGAGGAGGGACTCTCTCAACAATTCCATAAGATGAGATGTCACAGAAACTCCTCTGAGGGATTCAATGCTTATTTTATATTTATATCAGAATTTTAAATAAATAATAGAAAATGACCACTCTTTATCAATCGCTTTATTTTATCTTTATTTCTATTTACTCTAGATATTTTTATTTTTCAAAATATATTTTACTTTATCTATGCTAATGTATATTTTGAAAATAAACAACATTCTCATTATTTTTGATGAGACATTAAAATAATCTAGAAATGGAAAAAGGTAATAAATCAAGTTGGGAGGGTTTGTCAAATCAAAAACGTTTCGAGACCCTTGATCAGAACAGGCACCAAAAAGAACAACTGCCAAGGAGATCCATGATGTTAATTAATGCCTTATGTGAACCGTTTCTTAACGTAGAGTAAATCACTAGTTATGGGCACCCTTAAGGAAATATGTTGAGTTCTGGTGGACGTAATTATTAAAGCAGCAAGTTAAAGTGAGTTAAATATAATACATATGATACTAAATTAAAAAGAATTTAAGGTGCATGTCTCGAAAAGCCGTTAAAACACGATTGACTCGAGGCGGCAAGAGATGGCGTTAGTTTTTCTCATAGGAATACAAGGGATTTATTCCATTTCATTTTAAAGTTTCCAGCTAATTAATTAAGGGTAGAAAATTAATTATTTTTTAACACAATGATTACTAATTTAATTATCTATAAGATAATTTAAAATATCTTTTATTTAATGCGATTAATCTAAAAAAAAAAATCATTTTTTCGAAAATCAAAAAAAGGGCTACTATAAGTTGTAGATAATTTGAATAGTTTTAATTTTTTTAAAATCTGGTGTGACTGGCGCACAGCACACAACTTTCTCTTACCTTCGGTAATCGAAAGTTGTGTACTGTGCTTGTCACACCAGATTTTTTGTGTCGACATGTATTTAGTTTCCGACAGTACAGTACATTCGATTTTCAAGATGTAAAATTTATAAGTATGCGAAAATATTTATATTTTGTTACCATGGCGACCATTTCTCCTATCTTTTCTATGGAGTACAAGCAGCGGCGTAACCAGCCTTTGAGGGCGGGGGGGGGGCGAAGCTCAACTAGGGCGCCGATTTTCCAGGAGGCTCCGCCCCCTGGAACCCCTTGCTCGCCTTCGGCGAGCAATTGCCCGCCTTCGGCGGGCAAATTTCTTGCATCCAATAATTTTCTCAGCGAATTTGTTTATATTTACATGTTTTTTAATGACACCTGTATGATTTTGTTTTGATTTTTCTTTGCTTTTACGAAAAATGTCGTTTTCTTCTGTGATTATTTCAAAAACTATTCAGTTTTCGAAAAAATATCAAAGAATAAAAACTTTTTAAAATTGAGTATTTTATTTCGACGGGCATGCAAATGAAATTTTATTTAAAAATTGCTAGACATTCGTTCATTCATTCACTAAATCTCGGGCGGGAATGGGCGGATTTGAAAAAATTCCGGGCGGGCTCGGGCGGGCCTGAAGAATGGTAAAAGCCCTTTCATTTTGAGAAAATCGAAAAAACTGAAAAACTACATGAGTAAAATACTAGTACTCTTTGGCCGATTTTGAATAAAAGCTTATTTTCACGGTCCCGGGGGGTGTTTAACTTAAATATAACATTTCAGTCTCATAGCTCAATTCCTTCATGTTTAAGAAAATTTTGAATTTCAAAAAATTAAATATTAAGGCTTATACGAATCCTGAGTAAATCTCCACAGCCTTAAAACATCAAATTAAGGCTTATATATTGCAAAATAAAAAAAATTTTAATTATAAAGCCTCTATATACGTTATTTATTATTTTTGGAATTAAATTCATTTAAAATAGTAGAATTCAAGTTGTAATATAATTTTAAAAGAA
Source organism: Euborellia annulipes (assembly GCA_023213315.1). Taxonomy (NCBI): domain Eukaryota; kingdom Metazoa; phylum Arthropoda; class Insecta; order Dermaptera; family Anisolabididae; genus Euborellia; species Euborellia annulipes. The sequence continues at coordinate 33,450 of JAKCPI010001174.1, forward strand.
AACAATCAGTTTTTTAAGACAATCGATGAAAAGAATATGATAAAATCACATTCGCTGGGCTATATCTTAGAGGCCGTAGGGCGCCTATGCCGGTTTCGGGGGGCGCCAAGGGCTCGATGCGCCTGGGGCGGGGGGGCTCGAGCCCCCCTCGCCCCCCTGGTTACGCCACTGAGTACAAGAGTAAAGTGGTCTTCAGAAGATTTCAATCACAAAATGAGAATATACATTTTAAAGAGAATCTAAAAAATAATTGATTTTTGAATTTTAAAAAAAATCGTTGGAGCAAATTTAGAGAAAATCGAAAAAAACTGAAAAAGTGAATCAGTAAAGTACTAGTACTCTTTGGTCGATTTTGTTCAAAAGCTTCGTGTCACGTCCCATGGGGGTGCCTAACTTAAATATAAAATTCAACCTCCTAGCTCTTTTCGTTCTTGAGATATTTTGTTCACAGACAGACAGACAGACAGACCATGTCGCGAAAACCACTTTTTTGGATTCAGGGCACCTCAAAACGTGAAGATCCATCAAAATCTCGACATCGAATTTTTGACATGAAACCAATACTTTCTCTCTCTATATATATTAACATATATATAGAGGTAAGAGAAAGTAAAAATTTGAGGTCGATAGCTTCAAAATTGGGGCCGCAATCTCCCAAAATTAGCACCGCGAGACGCGCACCTTAAATGGTGACAAACATTTTCCACTACTTTAAACAAACTAACTAATAAACTTAAAATTTCTAGAAATATTGTTATGTTGATTTGAAGGTCAGAGCTGCCCATAACTAGTGATTTACCCTATACAACTTGTCTTCTAACGTTAGTAGAAAAAAGTTCCCCTCATCAGGGCCGTAACCAAAAAATTTTAGGGACATTATTTATTTATAAATATTACTAATCAAGTGGTTTGAATACCCAAAAACTCTCTCCCAAGCCAACGGCCAGCAAAACCAGCAACGGGCATCACAACAATCTTTACCACCCAAGTGCTAAAAATAAGCTTTCAAAATGGAAGGAACGATCTTGTAGTGGCTGAGTCGAAAGACACTTGTTTATTTTGTTTTTCTATTGAATTTGAAAAAGAATTGCCAAAACATGACATGTTATATCATAAATTTACTTGTCAAGATAAAATAAACAATGGCTCGGGCCCATTTGCCGGCGTCAGTAAACAAGCACGTGTTAAATTTTCATCAATATTAGATATGTAAAATAATATTAAATTTCCTAACTTAAAACTATTGTTAATCAATTTAAAACACATCTATTTAATATTACTTTCTCTTACCTCTATATATGTTAATATATAGAGAGAGAAAGTATTGGATTCATGTTAAAAATTCGATGTCAAAGTTTTGATGGATATACACGTTTTGAGGTCCCCTGAGCCCAAAAAAGTGATTTTCTCGACATGGTCTGTCTGTTTGTATGTGTGTCTGTGTTCAATTTTAAACATGAAAGAATTGAGCTATGAGGCTGAAATTTTATATATAAGTTAAACACCCCCTGGGACGTGACATGAAGCTTTTAATCAAAATCGGCCAAAGAGTACTAGTACTTTATTAATGTACTTTTTCAGTTTTTTTCGATTTTCTCAAAATTCGCTCAAACGATTTTGATTAAAATTCATAAATCAATTATTTTTTAGATGCTCTTTAAAATGTATATTCTCATTTTGCCATTGAAGGCCAAGATAGGAGAAATGGTTGCCATGGTAACAAAATATAAATATTTTCCCATGTTTAGAAATTGTATATCTTGAATTCTAATATATCAGTGGAAAACTAAATACAAATATATGTCGACCCAGAAAAATCTGGTGTGACAAGCACAGAACCGAATGTAAGAGAAAGTTGTGTGCTGTGCGCCAGTTACACCAGATTTTTTTTTATTATTAATAAGTCTACCTTTTTTTAAGAATTATGCCGCCCACGGGGCGTGGTGTAGAGGTTAGCGTGCTAACCTCCTATCCCAAACGTCGCGGGTTCGGACCCCAGGCAGTCCGATGATTTTATTTAAGCCATCTGGATACCAGATGGCTTAAATAAATATGCCTGGACCCCTAATATATATAAATTCATAAATAACGGTTATCGTAAATGTCTTATATGGCCTGAGCTGCCGAAAAGACAGTGTGAATGTGTGTGTGAGTGTGAGTGTGAATGAGAAAAAGTGTAAATGTTTTAAAAAAAAAAAAAAAAAAGAATTATGCCATGAAAAAACAATTATTATGATAATATGTAATGCGATAACTTTGAGTAGATGGTTAAAAAAAGTTTTACCTGTTTTATTTAATTCTCGTCAAATTTTGTCCCATATCTGTTCTTTTTTTTATTTGGCGCGAATGTAGAATACGGCATCAACGAGTTCAGTACTTTTGGCAACTTTTTCAGGGAAAATACTCTCTCCTTTTCTTTTATTAGCCTAAAAGAGGTGGCGGTAAGGAGAAGATATGTGCAAAAATAAGGAAAATTTTGAAGAAATACGAAGGCCATATTTAAGCATTAAAAAATGTATTATTAATTACTTTTTTGGATTTTTTCTTTCTCCATTGTAATTTAGATGACAAAAATCTTGCGTCTGACCTATTCTGAATGTGATAACTAGAGAAATTAATTAAATAGAGTTGAAAATATGATTAATAATTTTAATGATAATTGTTTATTTTTTTTTTTTAATAATGAACGGTAAAGGAGCTTACTCCATGATAATTAATTAAAAAAAAAAACCAAAGAATAATTTTTTTATTAATATAAGAGAACCATCATTATGATAGTTTTTAATTATAGATCATTTTTTGTATTAATTATGATAAATGACTTTTTCGGATTCCTTTCTTTTACCTTGCTCTATATTAACCTCAGAAAGAGCACTGAAAGCCAATTTGAACCAAATATCTCTTAAAATAAGGGAAATATAGAAGAAATATGTAGATGAATTTAACCTTTAAAAAAGGTGTTTTAACTTTTTAGAGTTTTTTTCTTGATCCATTGTATTTATCAGCTAAATAAAGTGTAATTGAGCTATTTGGGTCGTGATTACTTGAATATTAAATAAAATATAGTAGAAAAATTCTTAAAAAATATTTGTTTATTTATTCCACATTATTGAAGCTCACTTCATGTTAGTAAACAAAAGACAAAAAAATCAACAAAGAATATAAAAAAGCTAATTTTAATGATAATTTTAAAAGTTCCTTTCTTTTAATTGTTGAACATTTTTTTATTTTAAAACAGAACTGACCTTAATTAACGGAAGGTCTCGATATAGCTGATAAATACAAAGGACCAAGAAAAAAAACTCGAAAAAGTAAGTTAAAATACCTTTTTATAAGTTAAAGTCATCTTCATATTTCTTCCAAATTTTCCTTATATTTAGAGATATTTGGTCCAAATTGGCTCTTTTTTAGGTTAATAAAGAGAAAGGTAAAAGAAAGGAATCCGAAAAAGTCATTTATCATAGAAAAAGAGACACTATCATATTTTTTATATTAGCCAAGAATACTAAAGTACTAGTAGTACTAGTAGTAGTAGTAATTTTCTTGGCCTGCCGAGAATACTATTAATTCAACATGAAGTTAGCTCCTTTATCGTGCAATATTTTTAAAAATAAACAATTATCATTAAAATTATTAATCTTTTTTTCAACTCTATTTTAATTAATTTCTTTACTTATATCAATCAGAATAGGCCAGGCGCAAGATTTTTATTATCTAAATTACAATGGAGAAAGAAAAAACCCAAAAAAGTAAGTAATAATACATTTTTTTAATGGTTAATGTGATCTTCGTATTTCTTCAAAATTTTCCTTATTTTTGCATATATCTCGACCTCTTTTAGGTTAATAAATGAAAAGGAGAGGGTATTTTTCCTGAGAAAGTTGCTAAAAGTACTGAATTCGCTGAAGCCATATTCTGCACTTTAGCCAAATAAATAAAAAAGGCTTGTGTTCCTAATTTCACTTCTTATACAAAATTTTAATTAACGCTAAAATGAAATGTCAGTAAAATAAAATACAACCAAAACCTTTCGTTTGGCCTTTAGAATAAATTAAATGTCATTTCATAATTTGTGATTTATAACTATAAAGAAAAAAAAAAAAGGAAGGAAGGATTTCCGGGTTCTATCGGTCCTTTCTGTTTCGAAGCTTTTGCCCCATCTTCTTTTGTTCACCTCCATGGAGGGGGCAACTATTAGTGCCGAATTTGCCATCATGTTGTAAATAACTTGAAAGGAGTAATAAATGTATCAGTTGTTGCCTTTGAAGTTATTATTACAGGACAAGGAGTAGACAGACGTTTTCTGTGAATTTTCAAGGCGTTAATTACCAATTATATTTTAGGCTCTATTGAGAGCAAAAATGATTCTAGGAAAAAATAAGGTACCGTAAGAGAGCAAGTTGCCCTAACTCCGCCCACTTGTTATAATTAAGAAACGTCTTAAGCCCATGGACATCCAATTGCGATAAACCAATTTAAATTAAGTTGCTCCTTCAGAAATAAACAGTATTATTATGTAGGCCTAATTAAATATTTATTAATTCATAGATCCGAAAAAGATTAGGGTGCACCGCCGGGAGTTGAACCACGGATCCCCCAATTTGTACTCGGAGTGCCCTTACTTTTTTCGGGTATATGAATTAAGGGGGGGTTCAGGAGCGACGTCTAAACGTACTCAAAAAAAAAACTAGACTATTAACGTGTTATAAGGAATTTTTCAATGCAGTTTTTTTTTAAATAAATTAAATTCATAAGAGATTATTGGGACATCGAGCTATAATTGTTTTAATGACTTATTAAAAAATTATCGTAATTAATTTTTTTGTTATCAAGCAAATACAAAAAAACAATCTGTCCCAATAATCTTTAATTTTTTTTTAAATTTAAAAATGAATTTATTGTTATTATTAATCACATATTAATTAAGAAATTTTTAAAATAAGCTTAGATGATTTATTTAAAAAATCAAATGTCAAATTAGTTCAGCATTCTTGCAATAGATGGCAGGCTAGTCTAACAGCCAATCCTCTAATAACCTATATTTATATATTTTTATACTTTTATAAAAGATACATAATATACCTATAGTAACATTTATAAAGTATTTATTTTGCATGCCTTCCTAACAGGCCACTATAGACACATGATTTGTAAGACGTTGTCACGAGGAAAAAAAATTCTGAAAGTTCTATTGGAGGCTTAGGCCCTGAAAATAAAACTCTTCATTAATTAACATTCGACAATCTATCCTTAAAAAAAAAAAAACACTAGAATAACAGTGCAAGTTTAGTAGTAACACTGAACTATTAAAAATTCCTCTTTTAACCATCCTGCTTAAATGCTCAATGATTTAAGAGATAGCATAGAAAGAAAATAAAGAACAAAATATTTTTATAAATATTAGCCTTCAGGGGGGGGAGCGCCTCCCTGGACCCCCTCGCCTTCTATTAATTATTTTTATTAATTTATCAGACAAATCGTTTCTAAGGGAGTAACTAGAATTTGGCTGGGAGGTGGCCTGGAAGGCCCCATATTGTCTGGGGGGGGGGGGTTTAAACAATCAATATGAATAGCCAGGGCCGTCTTAAGAAATTCGGCGCCCGTGGGCTACTAGAAATAACGCGCCCCTCTTCCTAAGAAAATACACAGAATGGGGCAAATGGGAGCGGGGTGTCCGGAAAAGTTATACAAAAGTGTCAGAACTAGAAAAAATCTATTTATTACTTTTATACTAAACCAAAATAAAATTTAATTAAATCAAAAAACATTTAAGAAGAAAAACATACCTTAATCTAAACAAATGTAACTTATATATTTATTTTCCGAGCTTTTTCTCTGGCAAACTGATCAATAATATCACTAGTATTTAAATTATCAAAGAAATCTCTCTCAATGGATAAAATACTTAAATCATTGAGTTTGCTCTGTCCCAAAGAAGATCGTAAGTAATTTTTTATTCTTTTGATTGCTGAAAATGATCTTTCGCCACTGCAGTTTGTAGTGGCGATACTTAAAAATATGCGCAGTGCTGTGGTTACGTTTGGAAATGTAGATTCAATTTTTAACTCGATTAGTTCTGCGGTAGATATATTTTCGGTATTTTCCAAAAATGAATTTTTATAAAACTAATAAATAAATGACTAATAACTAAATAACTAATAAGAACACAAAAATATAGATATTGCCGCCCCAAAAGGCTTGCGCCCTGGGGCTATAGCCCATTTAGCCCTGTGGTTAGGGCCCCCTGTGAATAGCTTTATTACGAAATATATGGCGATTACCCGAGCAGTCTATGCTAAGCTGAAGACAACTTGGGGCAAACTTTTTTTTGAGATTGCCTCCTCCTAGGAGGGGAACGAAAGCATTATTTCAATGAAAGTTACCTCTCAGAGTTACCGCAACGTGTCAGTTATGACACTAATGATAAACTGATCGCAGGCTCTCAAAGGTGTATGAAAATTGATTAGGGATAGGGAAAGGGGATCGATAGTTAGGCGTGCGGAGGAGCCTCGTAATTTAAATCTTTCCAATTTTGTTTATTTTTATTTTTTTTTAATTATTATCTGCTTTAACCTCCGCTACCGTCTTGATATAGGGCTATAAAAAATAATGGAGTTAAATACTTTAACTTCTCAAAACGTCTCAAATCAAAACGTTATCTGTCAAAAGATTTTTAGAGAATATTATTTTAATTCTTTTTTTATAAACCCTCCACTCCTTGCCTCTTTTAATCGAGAATGAAGACTTTTGGCTGTCATGTTAGCAAAAGCCTGAAAGGAGCGTAGCAAATTTTGTATGCCCTCAACTAAGCGAGAGGGACCAGGTGATGAAGAGGGAGGACTCATTTTGAACAAGCATGACCCATAAATGCCAACCCGGGTTAGTTATGCCTTTCAAACCAGGAAATTTGTGACCTCACCTTTCAGGACATGCTAAAGGAATATTCCCCACCCATCTTTGTCGGCCAATTCACATTCACCAGATCGCATGAGTTAAGCTTAAATAAGAATATTATTACTAAATTAATAAATATTGAAATATATTGGTGTATTTCAAAATATTTGTGAAGTGATGGAATTCCCCCTCCCCTCCTTGTTCTTTGTGCTTAAGGGGCTACGGGAAGGTGTTACGTATGTTTTTCCCGCTAAGATGGCGTAGTGTGTCATAAAAAGTATGCCCAAAAAATCAAGTAATTCAAAAATTTGCCAAGAGATGTCGGAATGGTGGCTAATAATATTTAATGCATTTTGGTTGATTTTCATTGATCTTTTAACAATAAATACTTTATAAATGTTATTATATATTATGTATCTTTTAAATAGTATAAATATAGGCAGGATATAAGCTAATACTATATCGTCTGTTAGACTAGCCTGCCATCTATTGCAAGAATGCTGAACTAATTTGACAGTTGAATTTTAAATAAATCATCTAAGCTTATTTTAAAAATTTCTTAATTAATATGTGATTAATAATAACAATAAATTCATTTTTAAATTTAAAACAAATTAAAGATTATTGGGACAGATTGTTTTTTTGTATTTGCTTGATAACATAACAAATTAATTACGATAATTTTTTAATAAGTCATTAAACAAATTATAGCTCGATGTCCCAATAATCTCTTATGAATTTAATTCATTTAAAAAAAAAAAAACCGCTTTGAAAAATTCCTTATAATAGTCGAGTTTTTTTTTTTAAAGAACGTTTAGACGTCGCTCCTGAACCCCCTTAAGTAACTGCCTTCATTAATATTAATAATATGTCTAATAATTACTAATATATAAAAGAGATAACCTGCTAAAAAAAGTATCATGATAAAGTTGGTAGAAGAGTAAAGGTTTGCAAGGGATTTAATTATTATTGAAGAGTCTGGGGCCTTTAAGAATAAATACTGAACAAGTAAGAGATTGAGATATCTGTATGGTCGGGTTATTATTAACAGTTGCTGCTATGACCAAAAGAGCACAGATTCCATTCTCAGCTGGGTTTTAAGATGAGCTTGAAATTGAAGTTTTAAAATATATAACTTGCATTTATAAGAAGCCTCTAGCGGCCAATTTCAAACCTTTATAAATGTTTATTTGGTTAAAGCTAAGAGAGGGAAGCGATTCATTGTTAATGAATAGACTGAATAAAATTCTAACCAATAAAATAATTTTATATGTACTACACAGTAACTTAAATTTAAGTACGAAGGAAATTTTAATGCAGTTATTTTAAACTGCTCAGAGTGGCTTGTGGTTGACATTTGCATATAGGCCTATTTTGGCCATATGGTGAGCCTAATCCCGAAATAACAAAAAAAAAAATCTGGTGTGAATTATTTAATGTAAACAAATCCTCAAGCAGGCACTGGATTGGAATATTGGATCTCACCACAATAGCCCCCTGGCAATTCTACGAGGCCGTGGCATCAAGGGACGTTAAGAAGGTTCCCTCTCAGTGATGCATTCTTCGAAAGGAGTAGGCTCAAGAGAGTCCCTCCTCAAACTAGGACATCCTCCCTAGCATAGAAGAGGTTGGAAAAAACGAGCCGGGTGGAACCAGAAAGAAGAATTAGTTCACTAGCTAGAGACGAACTAACTTAACTAAAGTGCATTTAAAATACATAGTACCGCTGGCTACCGGGGGACGTTCCACACGCTGATTGCTCGGGGTCACCGATCCTAGCTTGGATACTTAACCGCAACGATTGTTTCTCATCTCCCCGGCTAAATTAATTTTTAATCGATTCTTTTTTTTTTCTGAAATATTTTTACCAGTGTATGTTAACGTTTTTCCGGCATCTCTTGATTGGTAGCCAATTCAATTCGCGCTTTAGGTCTAATTTGTAAGAAGAATTCTCAACTTTAGTCTAAAATTTAATAGCTTTTAATTATAATTCAAACCAATTACACGCAAGGAGTGAACGGAGGAGGGTTCAGAAGGTGGATGGGGTCGTTTGCGTTTTAATAAAATTCAAATGCAATAATTTAAAAAAATAACTGAGGCGTGACAGAGCAACTGGTCAACTTTCTGTTCTTTTTCTTTCCACCTATTCACTTGGCTCTATCTAATTCACAAATTCCAAAGTATTTTTTTCTCTCTCTCTCTCTCTCAGAGTTCATTTTTCACAGGAATGATATAATAATCAGTGTATTCTCATTCATTCATAGATTTTTCGTTTTCATTCAAGAGAGCAATTGTAAATTGTAAAAAGAGCAAAAAAAAGGCAATAAATCTCAGTTTGCTCATGCCCTCAGGCTTAGACAAAAACTCTTCGAGAGTCGACCTTTTTTTTCCCACGCACTCTGTTCTATTTTTTAGTCACTTTTATCAGTTAACGCCCTCCGGGTTTTCTTTCTTTTTCTTTATCAATGAAAAACTTTGCTCAATTCAATCCATTCAATAATAATACAGCAGGTAGAAAAGCTTACAATTTAATGATAATTTATATTCTATTTTTATTCACCTGGATGACGATTATACAATAAACTAACAGAGCTAAGACTGGGATTTTTGTATGCTTGTTCTCTTGATATTGCAATGTGACGAATAATCGTCACAGCTGAGAGTAAATTTGTATAATTTGGAAGTGAAGATTATCCGCCCCCTTCCCTCCCCTTTTCCCGCTTAGGGATGGAAAAAGCGCTCGAAATTTTGGAATCGGTTAATCATTTCTGAAAGTCGATTCCTCGACTTTTTAAAAACTCTATAACTCGTGCTTAGGAGATACTCAGTAAATATAAAATAGTAGTATAAGAAATTGCATTCATGGAATGCTCAGCTATTTTGTCATATTAAATGGGAGAAAGTAACGATTTGCAAAACTTCTGTTGATTGTACTGAAGATGATTCTATATCACTGGGCTCGAAATATTTACAAATAAACGGATAATACGCAAAAGTATTTATTTTTTGGCCGACTGCCCTTAGAATTAAATTAATCATCCTTACGGCCATCTACAAACAATAAAATATATTTATTTATTTATATTAATATAAAATTTATTAAGTATTTAAACATTTTATTAAATACAACACACATAAATATTGTTTTCAATATTTTTATAAAAGAATATTTTATCCAGCGGTGTATATAGAAATCTCTTCAGCCCCCCGAAAAATTTTTGAGTCCCCTCGACTCAAAAATTTTTCTGGGGAAATTTTTTTTTAAAGAAACTAAATATTTTTCGCGAAAAATTTTGTTTTGGAGAGTCGATGCGTGTATATCCCTATATATCGCCCCTAAGATCGATTCTTGACTAAAGTCAGAGTAGTCTTTTCCATTCCTACTTTCGCTGACTCGGAATATACCCAGTATGCCTACTCTTATGAGTAGAGCCCGAATTCCTATGCAATTGCATATTCTATTTGCTAACAGGTGCGTCCCGGAAAACCAATTTTCTATCCGAATCATGCCCCCTTGGAGCTAGGATTCATATTCTATATTGCATATTTTTGCATATTTGGTCAATATTGCATAAAGTTGCATATTTAAAACTTTTTGGATAATTTTAACATCTTTCGGCAAACGTTTTATTTTATTTTAATTTTTTAATCGATTTTCTCAAAATTCGCTTCAACAATTTAGAATAAAATTCAAAAATCAATTATTTTTTTTTAGTTAGATCTATGCCAAATTCATTTTTCTCTCCTAACCAATGATTTCGCAATTTTTTTTTTTTTCACTGATTATTAATGACAATGGCTGCCTGCCTCTTCTGCTTGGTTGAATCGACATGACATTTTCTTCCTGAAACCATTAGCCCTTGAGGGTTGGTGTTGTGTGGTCAGATATTCGGTTACAGACAAACCCTAAACCAAATGAGGCGGCCCTTTGATTTCCGGATGGGTGCCCTTCCCTTCCCAACCCCTTTAGAGTGAGGGGTGCCCCTCCTGAGCCAATGGGGGCTCGATATATATATATATGCCCCCCACCCCGCCCCACGCCCTTTGCCAGATGCTCTCTCCAATATGCATATCTCTCTCTCTCCTCTCCCTGCCCTGCCCTGTCTGTCATCGCTCGAGCCCAAAAAGGAAGGAAGGGCTGTGAGCCCACCACACAACCCCCAAACCAACCCTCTTTGACTTGTGTGTGACTTTTACGTACGCAACAAATTATTGATGGCTCTTAAAAACTTAGCGAAATTGCTTTTCGCTAATAATTTAATTGATTTTTTGACTTGTTAGGTATGTCTTTGTGGCTGGAGGTATTATTAATTAAGGAGTAAAAAAAAAACATATGCAGCCAAAATTATTTCTTTTATTGTTGCCGTTCCAGACTGACGTTTCGACCACTGGTCTAGGCCATCTTCAGACCTAAAATATTTTCAAATTAAATAGACTGCAGCTTCTTCCCCAAAGGCGGATGTTCGGTCAAAAAATTATAAAAACGTTGTTTTTATTTTAAATTTAGTTATTATTGGTCAACTGCCTTGTACAAGTATCAGTTTCGGGGCATTCATCATCCTCAGGACCTTAATAACTAAAGAATCTATTATGTAATTGATTAATACACCGTTGTCATCTATTGGACAGTTGTATCCTTAATGACTACGATAACGATTGATATAGTTTTTAATATACCTATATACAGTATATAAGATCTTATATTTAGAATAATACAATTATTTCGATGTGTATTTTTTGATTTATTAGCTATCTATAACAATACTTCCTTCCTTAAAAAGTCTCTTGTTAAAAATCCTCTCTTACCTTCGGTAATCGAAAGTTGTGTTCTGTGTGTCACAGATTTTGTGTCGACGTGTATTTAGTTTCGACAGTAGGGTACAATTGAATTCAAGATGTAAAATTTATAAGTATGGGAAAATATTTATATTTTGATACCATGGCAACATTTCTCCTATCTTTTCTATGGAGTACAAGAGTAAAGTGGTCTTCAGAAGATTTCAATCACAAAATGAAAATATACATTTTATAGAGAATCTAAAAAATAATTGATTTTTGAATTTTAAAAAAAATCGTTGGAGCAAATTTTGAGAAAATTGAAAAAAACTGAAAAAGTGAATCAGTAAAGTGCTAGTACTCTTTGGTCGATTTTGTTCAAAAAGCTTCGTGTCACGTCCCATGGGGGTGCCTAACTTAAATATAAAATTTCAACCTCCTAGCTCTTTTCGTTCTTGAGATATTTTGTTCACAGACACACACACAGACAGACACACAGACAGACAGACAGACAGACAGACAGACCATGTCGCGAAAACCACTTTTTTGGATTCAGGGGACCTCAAAACGTGAAGATCCATCAAAATCTCGACATCGAATTTTTGACATGAATCCAATACTTTCTCTATATATATATATTACATATATACATAGGTAAGAGAAAGTAAAAATTTTTTCATAAAAATTCAAAATAGAATTTTATCATTAGATCCCTACAAACTGATTAAAAAGATTAGTTAATTTTTTAACGAGAGACTTTTTAAGGAAGGAAGTATTGTTATAGATAGCTAATAAATCAAAAAATACACATCGAAATAATTGTATTATTCTGAATATAAGATCTTATATACTATATAGGTATATTAAAAACCATATCAATCGTTATCGTAGTCATTAAGGATACAATAACTGTCCAATAGATGACAACGGTGTATTAATCAATTACATAATAGATTCTTTAGTTATTAAGGTCCTGAGGATGATGAATGCCCCGAAACTGATACTTGTACAAGGCAGTTGACCAATAATAACTAAATTTAAAATAGAAACAACGTTTTTATAATTTTTTAACCGAACATCCGTCTTAGGCGAAGAAGAAGAAAAATCTCGTCTGAATCAGCACATGAATAAAATATTTTCGTACTTATTATTATAACATGTTATTATTACACTTTCTAAACAAAGTAAGACCAAAGAAGGAAGAATATGTTTGTAGAAGATGGAAAGGCGAAAAAATAGAGGTGGTGAAAAACTATAAATACCTAGGCGTTTGGTTTGCTGATACGGGGTCATTCAAGAAACATATAGGAGAACAGAACCTAAAGGCGGCGAAAACAATTAACCAGCTTTGGGGAGTGTTCAAGAGGAGGGGCTGCCAAGGTGTGAAGAAAAAAATATACCTGTGGTTTATCCAGCTCTTGCACACGGAATAGAAATATAAAGAACAGGAAAGAAATCAAGCAAGATATTTTAAAATGATCTCGGGGCTCGATGAAAATTCTGGAAAAATGGAAATGGGAAGAAGCAGCCTCAAAATAAAAAATTTAATAAGATGCAGTGAATTTGTTATAAGAATAACAAAATTAGAAGAAACACGTTGGTCGTAAAGGGCCATCTTAGAGGCTTAAGAAAACATAGGTGTCCATCTAAGTGGGCAAGCGGAATGAATAGTGTATTGGAAAAAGCAGAAGAGCCGAGGGAGATTTTTGGGCTAGAAGAAGAAAAGGAAGAGAGTCAAATAAGATGGCGGACGCTCTACTAAAAACTCACGAGCAAGAACTACAGGAATACTGGAGGAGAATAAAGGAGTCGACATACAACCCGGTAAATCGACGTGTGAAATCGATTATAGGAACGGAAGGGTACGCCAGATGGCAGAATATATCTAAATTATACCGATATAATATTTTAAAAATATTATCTGAATTGAACAGAGTCTTATTAGTGTAAGTAATACGTTTACAAAAACTTTAAATAGTATCTTATTTATTTACGTTTAAATCCACCTTTATAAAGATTTAAATCCTTTAATCCATATATTTATAAATATTGTAATCCATGTTCTCTACAATAAAGCCTCATTATATCGGTATAATTTAGATATATTCTGCCATCTGGCGGAGTTAAAGAGTCTTAGCTTTGAAGATGGCTTGTACCAGTGGCCGAAACGTCAGCCTGGTACGGCTACAATAAAAGAAATATTTTTGGCTGCATATATGGAATTTTTTTTTTTTTTTTTACTTAACTGATTTTGAATTTTATAAAATACTAATAGTAGGCTAAATAATATTATATCAATGGGAGATTAAAAAAAAGAAACCTTGGGTGAGTGGCCGGTGATGTCACGGCTTGTGACGTCATGGCTTGTAACGCGACATGCTGATAGAAAGACGAAAAAATTTGAGGCCATCAAATAAAAGTTTCACTTAAAAAAAAAAATTAAGTTCAAAGAATATTTAATAAAATTCCCGAAGCCGACAACTGCCGACCATTAGGGCCTAGTGCATTTCTTAAAGGCTTCTTTCTTCCTATTTTATTTATATAAAGTTTTTTTCAATAAATGGCAGATAGAAAAACAAATGCTTTAATTTTTTACGAAATATAATTCATGTAGGCCTATTTATTATTGTAATATTCTCAATAATAATTGCATTGTACTTTGTTTTTGTTTTTTTAAGATTATAAATAAAATAACACGACATCAGAGTCCTAAAGCATTTCATTATTTTTACAGATATTTGAGCGAAATTGGCTTTCCGGGAATTTTTTTCATGCTAATAAAGAGATTAGAGAAAGGAAAAAACCCGAAAAAGTTTCTTATTAAAAAAAAAAAAGCCGGAGGGTTTGACAGCACTGAGTTTTTACAATACGGTTGCCTACCTACTGGCATTCTAACTGTAAGCATTATTTCGGGGAGTGGGAGGAGGGGGAGGGACTAAGGACACACACAGGCAGGGTGAACTTGTCTTTAGAGGCGTAACTTTGGTCTCGCACCTAGTTATTACAGGGGATGGCAATAAAAATAAATATGAGCGTTGTATAAATAACTTGGATATTATAATTGACTTTACACTCTCCTGGGGGAGATCATAAAACAGGTGTCTTAAACAGGGTATATTTCACTTGTTGGGACAAGAAAGTGTTGGAGATGCGAGACCGCAGGCTCCTTGGAATTCCCTACCCTTTTTTTAAGTTAAGTAGGCCCGAAAACATTCCAAACTTTAAGAGAGGATTCTATGAACTTGGTGTTTTTGTATTATTAGTATATTAAAAGAGTGGTCAGGCAGTCCGACTTATCTGCCAATAAATAAATAAATTTATTACGACCCCCGCGCCAGTCCTCGGTGGCTAAGTCCAACAAACACAATACAAATTTAAATACAATAACAAATACAACAAAACAAAACAAAAATAGAAATGCATGCCCATTAACAATCAACATGTTCATGCATTTCCATCGAAAGAAAACAATTATCAAAAAATTCGCGCAATTCGTTCTGAAGATGGGATCGACGTGATCCCGAAACGTCGACGATAATCAAATAATTTCTTTATCACTTGCTGGCTGCCATACATCTTCCTGATCCTAATAATTGCCACTCAGCCATCGAAATTCTTCTATTTAAAATTCTTATCTTACTGAGAAATTGAAAAAAAAAAAAAAAATTGACATTATTATCTACAACGACTTTGACCTAAAAGTGGATTTGAACATTGTTGCAAAAATTTTGATAAAAACTGAAGTTGGGTAGTTTTTTTTTTTTTTGGGGGGGGGGGTTAATATAAAAATTAATAATTACTTTATTTTTTTTTCTAAATCTGCATCTCTTTCTGAATATTTCAGTGCAAATTTCAGCGTGATATGTTGAAAACAAAGGGATTATGATTTATTTTCTAAAAAAGATCACTTCAACTAGGAGTCTTGGAAAGACTTCTTCTCAAGCTCATTTTTTCCAACTTTAAAATTTATGTTCTCATAAAGTATTAGGAATATCGTAATATAATTTTGGTTTTTTTTAGGGGGGAACGAAATAAAAAATTTCATCAATTCTGGGTTACATGGCTGGAAGATTTGACATGGAATGGCAAATTTATGTAAGAAGATATTAAAATGAGCTGTGAATCGGACCAGAAGGTTGTGTGAAAACAATTTTCACAGCATCACCTGGACCAGATGTTTTGAAACGAAGTAGTAATAATTAAGAAGTCTCTCTCTCTTGCCCGCCTTTCATAAAAATCAGTAAAGTGGAAAGATTCTCAAAAAGAAATAAAAGAGAATGTAAAAATGAGTGACGATTTTGCAACATAGTAGTTCTCTTACCTATATACGTAATACGAAAGGTAGCTAGGAGGTTGAAATTTTATATTTAAGTTAGGTACCCCCCCCCGGCACGTGACACGAAGCTTTTGAACAAAATCGGCTAAAAAGTACTAGTACTTTACTAATGCTTTTTTTCAGTTTTTTTTAAAGTGGAACTCTTATTTGTTGACCTCAAATTTTTTCGCTCTTCTATCAGCATGTCGCGTTACAAGCCATGACGTCACGTCAAAGGCCGTGACGCTACAAGCCATGACGTCACAAGCCGTGACGACAAAAATAAGAAAGTTGAAATTTAATATATATGACGAATTATAAAAAAATAATAGTGAGATTTAATTATTCAATTTTTAAATTGATAAAATATAATTTTTAAAATAATTTAAAATGATTCAAATCTTCAATTACTAGATATTGTTCTCAGTTTTTAACATGCGTCTATATACCCATTTTCCAATTATTAAGTTAAGATTAAAAAAGCGATTTTAATACCCTTAATTGAATAATTTTCTGAAAATTTTAAATTAAACGCCTACGATCCTAAAAAAGTTTCACTTGCATCGTGGTTTCATAAAACCAGACAATGATTTTTTCGTTTTTCTCAAAATTCACTGCAAGGTTATTGATTAAAATTCATAAATCAATTATTTTTTTAGATGCCCTTTTAAATTCTCATTTTGCCCTTGAAATCTTGCGTCCCATATTTATAAATTTTACATCTTGATTTCTAATATATTGGCGGAAACTAAATATTTGTTGACACAAAAAATGCTGGTGTGATACGCTCAGACACACAATTTTCAGTTGCCTAAGGTAAGAGAAAGTTGTGTACTGTGCGACCAGTCACACCAGATTTTTTTTAATTAAACAATTTAGGTATATTAGCCAGGTCAATATATTATTTGAGATATTGAAATTATGGAGGTGCTTTTGTGTTTGATTGGCCCCGTGAACACGAACTAGCCATTCCAAATTAAAATAATTTATTTATTATATTTTTATTGAAATTTCAAATTGATTCATTGATCTTTAATAAAATTTCCTTTGTAATTTATAGTTGGAGTTGCTTGCATTGTTACGAGGAGAGGATGATGATTCAGAGAGAGGGGGAGGTGAGGGGAGGGGAGAGTTAGATTTATTTATCTATCTAATATGATTTCAGAGGCTGCTGCCATTTTGAAAAGGGCCCCCACAAAAGGCACCCTCCAGTGGTTTCCTAACATGAATTAATATTACCCCCCCCCCAGGAGGGGAATATCAAGAGACAGAGACTTCTCAGGGTGTTTTGGTTTTTGCAACGAATGACGGACGTATTGTAGAAAAAAAAGAATTTTTCACGCCTATTAAACAAACATCTTTAAATTAATTAACAAATTTGAAATAAACAGAAAGGAATTGCGAGGAGATGGTAGCATCAATTTAATTTTTTTCACGGACTTATCTTAGTTCCTGGATGACCGAGGTGGAGCTCGGTGTTATTTTTGTACCGAAAATAGTATATGTACTTTAGAAGTTGAAAAATCTGGTGTGACTGTCGCACAGCACACAGCTTTCTCTTACCTTCGGTAATCGAAAGTTGTGTACTGTGCTTGTCACACCAGATTTTTTGTGTCGACATGTATTTAGTTTCCGACAGTAGGGTACAATTGAATTCAAGATGTAAAATTTATAAACGTGGGAAAATATTTATATTTTGTTGCCATGGCAACCATTACTCCTATCTTTTCTATGGAATACAAGAGTAAAGTGGTCTTCAGAAGATTTCAATCACAAATATGAGAATATACATTTTATAGAGAATCTAAAAAATAATTGAATTTTTGTATTTTAAAAAAATCGTTGGAGCGAATTTTGAGAAAATCGAAAAAAACTGAAAAAGTACATAGTAAAGTCTAGTCTTTTGGTCGATTTTGTTCAAAAGCTTCGTGTCCGTCCCATGGGGGTGCCTAACTTAAATATAAAATTTCAACCTCCTAGCTCTTTTGTTCTTTGAGATATTTTGTTCACAGCACACAGACACACACACACACACACACACACACACACACACAGAGACAGACAGACCATGTCGCGAAAACCACTTTTTGGATTCAGGGGACCTCAAAACATGTGAAGATCAATGAAAATCTCGACATCGAACTTTTGACATGAATCCAATACTTTTCTCTCTATATATATTAACACTAGACAAACCCTCGGGGGGCAGGGGGTGGGCCTACACAACAAAAAATTTACGATATTTTAGAATTCAAAATTTAAATAAATTAAAAAAAATCGTAAAATGGGTAAATATTGTATTTTGTTACCATGGCAACCATCTCCTAATTTTTATTTTTCTATTTTAATGGTTAAATACTCATTAACTATGTTATTGTGAAGCTGAAATTAGCTTCGTCTCGCCAGAGGGATTTGGCCAACCCTTGAACATAGTTCCAACTTGGATATTAGAAAATATTCAGATAATGATCTTCAAAACCTTGCTATAAATTCTAGATAAAAAATCCTGACTGACATAAAATGAATAATAACAAAAAAGGGATAGATTGCAGATTGTTTCTGTCATTTATATTCGTGAAGTTAGGATGCTGGTGCCAGGCTTGTGTTCCTAATATCACCCCTTTGGTAAATCTTACACAGTACTTTTAGCTCGGGCTAATTTAACAGAGTACTTGGCTAAAAATTAAACATATATTTGAAGGCTGGGTTATCCAATTGAAAGCAAAATGGCTACCTCTGATACCAGCGGCCCTAAACTTTAACATATTGTAAAATTTATCACATCTCATCATTTTATTGTTAAAAGAAGCTAAATCAAAACAAAAATATCAAATATATATTCTTCTTTTTTAAATAAAATGATGAATTTCGTATATTTTACTATAAGAATAAAAAAATGAAAAGTGTTTCTGCACTACAAAAAAAAAAAGCCATTTAACAGAGACTCCACTAACTAACTACCCATACATCAAGCAACCGGCAATAACTGTACTTGACAACAGAAAAAATAGTCTAAACGTTGACAAGAATTTTTATTTTAATTAATAAAAATTGATTAAAAACTCCCAACGTAATCGAGTTGCTCACCAGGTGTAATCCAGACGCAAGATAGAGAGAGAAAAAAAAATTCTTTCAGTTAACTAAAAGCAAATAAATAATTCCAGTAAGATTTGATAAAGGCATTGTCCGAATGTCCCTTTTTGGGGATTTACTGCCTTCCCTCCTCCTCTTTCTACTCCTTGGAGGTCCATCAATGATTATAATAAGATCGCTGGCTGCTGTTCACTTCATAAAAGCTTTGTGCTGGTTCAAATTCGATTGAATGAAGAATAAGGCTTAAGCTACTACTCAAATACACCATAGATAATTTATTGTATGTGTGGTTGGCGAATGTTCACACACAGGCCACCCACGCACAATTGGGGGGTGCTAAAAAATGTCTACCTGTTTAGATAAAATATGCTCTAATAAAAACTATTCATATAATAGAACGATCTCATTCATAGAAGGCGCGGATCCACAGGAGGCGATAGTCACCAAATGTTTTTTTTTTTTTTTTAATTGAGAACCGTAATATGAAAATATAAAATAAAAATCTGGTGTGACTGGTCGCAGAGCACACAACTTTCTCTTACATTCGGCAAGAGAAAGTTGTGTAATGTGCTTGTCACACCAGATTTTTTTTGTGTCGAGATACATGTATATTTAGTTTCCGTCCATATATTAGAATTTAAGATATAAAATTTATAAACATGGGAGAATATTTATATTTTGTTACCATTTCTCCTATCTTTCGTATGAATTACAAGAGTAAAGTATGCTTCAAAAGATTTCAAGGGCAAAATGAGAATATACATTTCAAAGAGCATCTAAAAAAAAAAGTAATAATTGATTTATGAATTATAATCAAAATCTTTAGAGCCAATTTTGAAAAAATCGAAAAAAAATTTTTTTAAGCCATTTGGATACCAAATATATATAATTAATATTAATATATATAATTATTAGCCGCGTCGCCCCCTGGACCCCCCTTCAGCTGGGCTCCGGCCCGCCTGCGGCGGACCCTCGCCTTTTCTTAATTATGAGAACCCGTGGCGCTCGCCTTTGCATCCTATGCAAAGGGGGCTTCGCCCCCTGGACCCCGCCATCTGGCTTCGGGCCTGCCTGCGGCGGACCCTCGCCTTTTCTTAATTATGAGAACCCGTGGCGCTCGCCTTTGCATCTATACAGGGGGCTTCGCCCCCCTGGACCCCTCGCCACCTGGCTCGGGCCTGCCTGCGGCGGACCCTCGCCTTTGCTTCTTACTAATGAAAAGAAAAGAATTACTACCTATTCCAATCCAGAGCCTGTTTGAAGATTTGTTTACATTCATGGAATACACAAATGAAAAGAATACATAAATATTTCTCTATACATTTCCTATGGGAGAAATCGTAACTTTAAAAATTAATAACTCAAAAAGTTATGGGAATTTCGGGATGAAAATAATTTTCCTGTAATCCGAGAAGGTCCTCTTTATACAAAAAAAAATTTCCCCATTTCAAAATTCCAACGGGAATTCAAAAAGTAGTTCATTCAATTCCGGCTGTCTGAGAAGCCAACATGGCCGACCAGCTGTTTGATCGGTTCCTTAATAAAGACATTTTTGGCAATATAAGGCTTTATTTAAGTAATAATAATACAAATAAATAATAATATTGAGATAACTTGTATTTTTTGTTAAAAATTGCAGGAAATATATGTTAAGTCAAAACAGATAGATTCCAAATTTTTTTAAATTAATAAAATATTATTTTTTAAATGCTCATTTAAGAAATATTTTTACTTAAAATTTAGTAAATATATTTCTTGATATAACGATAATTAGTTTTATTAAGTTTATTTAGAAATAAATTGCTGGGAAGGAATATAGTAACATTCAAGTAAAAAGCATTGTTAACATCAGCGACATACTTATATACCAAATAACAGAGTAGTAAAAGTAAGTCAAGTTTAAGTGATTTCGGCTAGAACTCGAGTCAGTAAACACAACTTAGGTCCCGGTGTCATCACACCTTATTTCATATACGTATCTTAAACATTTCTTTTTTTTTTTTTGGTCATTATTTTTTTAAAAATTCACTTTTTCAATTAGTGAATTTTTCATATTAATAATTTTTACTAATTGAAAAAGTGGATATCCACTATTTGCGGGTGGTCTACTTTGCACATCTTAAAAAAGTGACTATACACTATAAATTAGTAGTTTTTTACTAATTCGTTTTTAGAGAGTTGGTTCGAGGGTCGCTGATGATGGGGAACCAACGGACGAGATTGCCGGGGGTATAAATGCCAGTTGGCTTAAATGGCGAGAATGCACCGGAATCCTTTGCGACAGACGGATGCCGATTTATTTGAAATCGGCAATCTACCGGACGGTCGTAAGGCCGGTTGCTCTGTATTCGACTGAGACATGGGTCACGGGCTGTAACGCGACATGTTGATAGAAGAGCGAAAAAATTTGAGCCCATCAAATAAAAGTAACACTTTAAAATGGCTTAAATAAAAATGCCTGGACCCTAATATATATAAATTCATAAATAACGGTTATCGTAAATGTCTTATATGGCCTGAGCTGCCGAAAAGACAGTGTGAATGTGTGTGTGAGTGTGAGTGTGAATGAGAAAAAGTGTGATGTTTAAAAAAAAAAAAAAAAAAACACTTTAAAAAGTGTGAGTGTTTAAAAAAAAAAAAATTGCTGAAAAAGTACTCCAGTAAAATACTAGTACTCCTTGGCCGATTTTGCCTAAATGAAATATAAAATTAGCTCAATTCCTTCAAATCCTAGTTAATTAATTTAATGCTTAAAATCTTTACAGACAGAGAGACAGACCAATTTGCGTATTTCCTTCAAAATCAAGATAATAGGATTACCAATTAATAAAAGAGATGATGTTAGTAAGTTAAGTAGAAGAAACATGAGAAGAGGATTAAATAAACTAATAGAGGTTTAAAATCTTTTTTTTTTTTTTTTTTTTTTTAAGAATCTTTAGAGCTGTTTACTTTTCTGTAAGCGGTAAGTTTGAATAGACCTCTCAGATCACAAAAGCAACTCTTTTGGCACCTGGGAATTGACACGGGTCCATTGTCCTTTGAATGTTTGTTACAAGATTATGTCAAAGAAAATGCATTTGACTTTTTCGGCTTGGATGAATAAACAAAAAAAAATTCGTGTACTTTACCCTAGTATATATTATAACTAGGAATAGAACGCAGCAGGCCAGTCAGCTTTGAGTATTAAATGAGGGGAAGCGGAGGGGGGGGGGGGGGAAAAAAGAAACGTTTGTTTAAAGGAGGGGTGGGCAAATACTTTAAAGCGCGGGCCAAAATGAAATTTTCCAAATGTCTCCCGGGCCGGAGGACTATACCACGTACCACTTTCCCCACGCGAATGCTTTGGGTGGAGTTTTTTCCCTGCCCAAGAAATTTGTTTGACAAAAACACTATAAGTATCATTTTAAAGCATTTGGTCAAAGAAATTTGACAGTTAATAATAAATTGTCTTACTTGGGTGTACATGCAAACAATTTGTGCCCAGTAAAATATGTCACGTAATTTTAATCGAACACAGACCTAGTATGCTGCATTAATAAAAGTAGGGATATGGTTACGGCTATTCGGAATTATAATACACTCTCTCTATTACTTATAGGCCAGTCAATAAAGACAAAAAAAAGGCCTTAAATCGCAAAACGTAAAGTATTCCTGCATTTTTGGTATGTTATTTGAACCCCTTGGGGGAGTGCGAAACCACATTTTGCAATCAAAAAAAAGTTGTGCTTCCCGCGTAGTACGAGAAAAACTGCGTAATTTTCGTACTTTTTTCAGTTTTTGCAGTTTAATTCAAAAACTATGGGCTTTTTGACATTAGTTGCTTACAGCATTTATAAAGTTGAAACAATTCAAGCCAACTTACAGCTCCGTATCTCTAATAGTTTTTGAGATATGATGATTGAAAAATGTACAAGATTTTCACAAATGTTACAATTTTCAGTTTTGCTTATGTTTAAAGCCGAATATCGGCTTAACCGCTCAAGTTTAGAGAAAAGTTGTAATAAATTGAGTTTTAGCACATTTAATTACCTTTCATTTAAGCGCAGTACGGGGTCAGTAACCCTTGTAGTTTTCTTGTAATCGTAAAAAAAAAACAAAAATTGCAGTAATAGTCCAGTCAAATTTCACATTAAATTCGCAAAAGCGAAGTAACGCTGCATTTTTGGTATGTTATTTGGACCCCTTAGGAGAGTGTGAAACCACATTTTACAAGCAAAAAAAAGTTGTGCTACCTGCGTAATACGAGAAAAACTTCAAAATTTTCGGACATTTTTCAGTTTTTGCAGTTTAATTAAAAAAAATATGGACTTTTGATGTACATTAGTTGTTATTATCATTTTTAAAGTGCATTAAATTTCAAACAATTGAAGCCAAACCACAGCTTTGTAAGTTTAATAGTTTTTTAGATATGATGCAATTTCATGTAGGGTTATTTAAAACTTGTATTTTTGGAATTTTTGTTTTTTAAGTTTACAAGAGAACTATAAGGGCTAATGACCCAGTTTTGGGCTTAAATGAAAGGTAATTAAATGTGCTAAAACTTAATTCATCACAACTTTTCTCTAAGCTTGAGCGGTTATGCCGATATTCGGCTTAAAACACAACAGAAATGTTACAATTTTCAATTTTATTTATGTTTAAAGCCGAATATCGACATAACGGCACACAGACAGACCATGTCGCGAAAACCACTTTTATGGACTCAGTGGACCTCAAAATGTGTATATTCATCAAAATATCGACATCAAATTTTGAACATGAATCCAATACTTTCTCTCTATATATATTAACATATATAGAGGTAAGAGAAAGTAAAATACATCAAAATTAGTGATTACAACCTTAGTTTTATTAAAATTGATATTGGCAGGTTGTTGTTATTAACGATGAGTAAGAGAAGATTGGGTCTAATAGCCTCAGAAGCTGAAAAAAAAAATTTTTCTCACGTTATCACCACTGTCCACTATTCTAGAGCTTTTGAGTAATCTGAATTTTCTCATCAATAAAAAAAAAACGACATTTTGAATTTAACGGTTGGTTTAAATAGATTAGTTTTTTTTGTGGGGGGGGGAGAGTATGGAGAAATGGTGATCAATTGAATGAATGCATAAAAATCACTCCCAAGAGAATTGAATGCATATTTTTATATTAAAAATAGAATAATAGAAAATTAAATAGTATTATAATTTTCCTTATGAATTTGGAAACTTTTTTTTTTTTTTTTTTGGGAAAAAAAGGAAAAAATAATCTTTATATGTCAGAGTTTGAGTGTGATGGATCGGAGTTGACCGTCGATGCATCATCCGTATCAATGCACTACAAATTGAAATGTCACATGGTGTTGTGAATTTCCGGATCATTTAAAACACACAAAATCGTTGAGAACAATTTTGTTGTATATTCTAATCAAAATTAGAGTAAGAAAAGAATTCGATTTCTTTGCAAGGACGCAGGGATGGAAAAGTCGACTCTGGCTTTAGGTCTTTTACTGAAAATAATCGACTTTTTAGAATCGGGACTCTTTCAAGTCGATTAGAATCGATTCTCACTGGACGACTTCAACTCACTTTTTACTCTCTCTTACCTCTATATATATGTTAATATATGGAGAGAGAAAGTATTGGATTCATGTCAAAAATTCGATGGATATACATGTTTTGAGGTTCCCTGAATCCAAAAAAGTGTTTTTCGCAGCATGGTCTGTCTGTCTGTGTGTTCAATTTTAAGCATGAAAGAATTGAGCTACGAGGTTGAAATTTTATATTTAAGTTTTATACCCTCCTAGACCGTGAAAATAAGCTTTTAAACAAAATCGGCCAAAGAGTACTAATACTTTACTGATGCACTTTTTCAGTTTTTTTTCGATTTTCTCAAAATTCAAAAATCAATGTTCCTTCCAATGTATATTCTCATTTTGTCATTAAAATCTTCTGAAGACTACTTTACTCTTGTACTTCATAGAAAAGATAGGAGAAATGGTTGCCATGGTAACAAAATATAAATATTTTCCCATACTTCACATACCATATATCTTGAATTTTAATATAACATCGAAAACTAAATGTATGTCGGCACGAAAAATCTGGTGTGACAAGCACAGAACGCAACTTTCGATTACCGAAGGTAAGAGCGATTTAATTACTTTCTCGTACCCTATATATGAAATATATAGAGAGAGAAAGTATTGGTTTCATGTCAAAAATTCGATGTCGAGATTTTGATGGATCTTCACGTTTTGAGGTCCCCTGAATCCAAAAAAAGTGGTTTTCGCGACATGGTCTGTCTGTGTGTGTGTCTGTCTGTCTGTGTGTGTGTGTGTGTTCAATTTTAAGCATGAAGGAATTGAGCTATGAGGCTGAAATTTTATATTTAAAGTTAAACACTCCCCGGGACCGACAAAATAAGCTTTTAATCAAAATCGGCCAAAAAGTACTAGTACTTTACTGATGTACTTTTTCAGTTTTTTTCGATTTTCTCAAAATTCGCTCTAACGATTTTGATTAAAATTCAAAAATCAATTATTTTTTAGATGCTCTTTCAAATGTATATTCTCGTTTTGCCCTCAAAATTGTTTGAAGCACACTTTACTCTTGTGCTTCATAGGAAAGATAGGAGAAATAAATGGTTGCCATGGTAACCGAATTTAAATCTTTTTCTTTTTATTAGATTAAAAATCAATTGCCGGCGGGCCTGGCAAGAAGAAAGAACAACTGCCACCAAGATCATCATTGTTAAGCAACGCCAAGTGGTGCTGAAAATCGGGATAGGTGGCCCCCGAAAATCAAGACCATTGAACGCCCGCCGGAAGCCATCGATACATGTATTTAAATAAATAATAAATATTCATATAAGTCAAATGGCCTCTGCAGCCGAAATGACTTTTAAAAAAAAAAAAAAAAAAAAAAAAAAATCAATTATTATTTAAACGCCCATTTTTTTTTTCGGAGAAAACATATCTCTCTCTCTCACAAAACTATCTTCTCTCTTTCTACGCGTTTTAAACTTTCCACCTAATCTTCGCATTTGGCCAATGTTAATTTCCTATAGGGATTTGTATGTTAATTTCGATTCAAAAGGGGGTCCCCTTTGGAACTTTTTAGGCATTTAAAATTTTTTTTTCCAATTCTTATGAAATTTTGTATTTATTTACGAATCTATATTGTGTATAAAATGTCCAAATATGAGATTAAAATTTTGAAAAATAACCATAGTTTATTTGAAGCAGTCAACATTTAAAATGCAAGTTTGAAACTAAGGTGCTATGGGAAACTAAATATATCTCGACACAAAAAATCTGGTGTGACCAGCACAGTGCGCAACTTTCTCTTACCGAAGGGTAAGAGAAGTTGTGTGCTGTGCGCCAGTCACACCAGATTTTTAATTGTTTAATTTTGTACAGTTTGTATGCTGGTAGATATTTTTTTGAAATATTTTATTTAAGAATAATATAAAATTATATAAAAATCAGAGCCTTTGGGGGAGGGAGGGTAAATGCCCCCCTAGCCCCTAGCCCCCCCCCCCAAATGACGCCACTGAACATATGTGGCATTCTTAACCCTTCAATTTTAATATTTTAATGTTTTATTTTGATACTTAACTTTCATATTTTATTTTAATGTTCGGTGCCATAACGTGCGATTTCTGGTTAGAATATTATTTTATAAAAAATCTTCTTTCTACGCCGCGGGGTAGGTGGTTCATGGGTTTTTGCAACCGGGAAGGAATAGAACAGGCCGGCCCGTCGCACGGTCTGTTGAAAATATAGAAGGGAAGGGACTGACATGAAAAGAACAAAAGTACTGCCAGTCCCAGCTAGGGCAGCTCGTGGTCGCCATCCACGTACCCACAAGATGTGGGTCCCTGAGCAAATATTAAAAATAAATAAATTTTCAGAGTAATCTCCTACGCACGAGTTATAGAGTTTTGAAAAAGTCGACAAATAAAAGTCGACTTTCAGAAATGATTAATCGATTCCGAGAATCGAAGAAGATCACGTCGATTCCAAATCGATTTCGAGCGCCTTTTCCAATTTCTATTTCACGGTGTGGTGTATCTTGCAATTTTTGTTCGTTACACGGTTTAAAAAGACAGAGAGACAGACAATTGTGGTCACTTTGCCCTTATCCTATTTTTTTTTTTTTTTTGAAACCCTCTGTTATGTATTGTGTTAAGGTGTAAAATAAACAAAACAAAATGCCAAACTAAAAAAAGGGCTTTAGGCTCGTCACCCGTTGACCAAACTAAAACGAGAGGTTGTTTTTTTTTTCTCTCTCTCTCTCTCTCTCTCAGCTGTGCGCCCCGACAACCGATCCATCTTGATCGTAGCAAATTCGCCGTCAAAACAAGCAGCGCGGCGTCACTCCACCTCCAAGACTTGTATGCCTTCATGTAGACATTGTATTGTATTTGGAACAAACACCCGGCCGAAATGGCTTTCAACTAAGAGCCCCGTTGCTTCACTTCTAGTCAATTTAAGCAAATAGATCCGAAGTTTTTCACTTTAGCTATCTGAGGAAAATTTTGTGAAGTTAGCAACTTAATAAAGAAATTTTTTTTTTTTTCCAAGTTATTTTGGCCATTTGACTTTTATAAATTTATTTATTATTTTTATATTCTACAGTGTCGATGACTTCCGGCGGACGTTCAATGGTCTTGTTTTTGGGGAGTCACCTATCCCGATTTTCAGCACCACTTGGCGTTGCTTAACAATATTGATCTTTCCTCTTGCCAGGCCCGCCAGTTTATTAAAAATTAATATTAATTAATTTAATTTTTAAAAAAACTTAAAATTTTCCAAAAGAATAAATAAACAAGGCTTTTGTTTCTAATTTCACCCCGAACTTTGGGTATTTGCTAACTACGATCTGGATTGTTTTTTAATCATATGATTAACTAAACTAGGTGTGAAAAGATTCAAAAGTCAGCTTATCCGAGGGATAGCTAGCTAATTAGTACTGTAGCAACCGGCCCTAATTCAAGTAAACTATTTTGGAATATGAAAATGTGGTCATTCAAAGGTGCAATGATATTTCATTTTCTCTTATCTATATATGTTAATAATATAGGGTGCGGTGCGGAAACTTAAACAATAATAAAACAAATATCTGGTGTAACTGGCCGCACAGCACACAACTTTCTCTTACTTTTGGTAATCAAAGTTGTGTTCTGTGCTTGTCACACTAGATTTTTTGTGTCGACATGTATTTAGTTTCCGACAGTACGATACATTCGAGAGATGTAAAATTTATAAGAAATATTTAAATTTTGTTACCATGGCAATCATTTCTCCGATTTTTTCTATGGAGTGCAAGAATAAAGTGTGCTTCAGAAGATTTCAATGGCAAAATGAGAATATACATTTTAAAGAGCATCTAAAAAATAATTGATTTTTGAATTTTAATCAAAATCGTTGCAGCGAGTTTTGAGAAAATCGAAAAAAACTGAAAAAGTGCATCAGTAAAGTACTAATACTCTTTGATCGATTTTGTTCAAAAGCTTCGTGTCACGTCCCATGGGGGTGCCTAACTCAAATATAAAATTTCAACCTCCTAGCTCTTTCCGTTCTTGTGATATTTTGTTCACAGATAGACAGACCATGTTGCAATAAAAAAACCACTTTTTTGGATTCAGGGGACCTCAAAACGTGTAACTCGACATCGAATTTTTGACATGAATCCAATATATATATAGAAGTAAGAGAAAGTAAAAATGTTTTGTTATTTTTAGTGCAAATATAAATCTCGAGATGGATTTGAATTGTAAATAGCAGAAACCCTAATCTACTGAGGAAGGCCTCTCTGGGAGACCCTTAATCCAATTGGAGTGACCCTCGCCCGCCCCTTTGCCGAAGGGAGTTTTCCCATCCGTCTTCCATTGACCAAATGGACGTACAAAGGATCGGGGGGGGGGGGTAGGGGGGGGGGGCGGGGGAAGGATGGGAGGGGGGGGTTAAAGGACCCTTCTCCCTCAATGGGCAATGTAACCAACACTGCCACTCAAAATCAAAGGGCCCCATTGAAGGGATCATCGCAGCAATAATACTCACATGTTTTGTTTTATTTATTTGATTAACGATTTCAATTTGTAGCACGGGTAAGGAATCAAAGTAAAGAAATTTGTAAATGATATACAAGTTAACTAAATTAATAAAATTTCCAAGAGTTTCTTTATGAAATAAAATGGAAAGATTTATAATGATAGCACAGTACACAACGTTGAATGTTCGGTGATGGGGTGTCATAGTAGATTAATTAAACATAAGAGCTCTTTGATCCAGTGCATGCTTTTTAGGATCACAAAACTCTCAGATGAACAGTTTTGGGATAAGAATATTAAGGAGTTCAAAAAAACCCTCATCAAAAACAACTACCCTATCAAATTTATTAATTTAATTATTAATAAATTTTTTAAAAAACAAAAAAATACATCAGGGGAGGTTGTAAATAATAGAGTGAGAAACAACATAGCGGTGGGGAGAAAAAAAAAAGAAAACATTGTCAATTTCTATTTTAAACTCACCTATTCGAGAGGTTTATTTGAAAAAATATCCAAAATAATAAATATAAATTTTAGAAAGGGTCTGAAGGATGAGGGTTGTAAAATTAATTTGTGGGTAAAACCAGTCCTTGCCTGGGGAGCTTTTTTTCCAATTTAGATGAAATTGGAAAGAGCCAAAAAAAGCAACATTGTATATAAAATACAATGCAAAAACTGCGAAAAAGGCTACATTGGAAAAACGACACAATTTTTTGGAAAGCGTCTGGACCAACACAAATATAATGTGAGAAAACAAGTTGAAAAAAAAAACGGCCTTATGCCAGCACTCAGTGGAGCTCGACCACGAGTTTGATTTTGATAACGCGGATATAGTTGTCACGGAGAGAAATGGTGAAATTTTAATAATTCTCGAGATGTGCTACATCATCTCGAATAGGGAAAAGTTGGTGAACCACCACACTGACACACAAGACCTCAATGCCGTGTATCACAATGTCTTATTGAGTGGGTGAGTGCGGAGAGAGGGGGATAGTTACTTTATTTTATTTTATTTCCAAATTTGTTTATATTAAAATTTTTCTTTTTTTTTTTTTTACTAATTGTCAAGTAACTAGAATGTATTGGTTTATTTCAATATATTTATGGAATCCCCCCTCCCCTCCACCTGTAATCCTAGTTCTTAAATTAAAATAAAAAACAAACTCATTGCTAGATGCCTAGCATTGACTCATAGTGGCTCGTGGTTAAAACTTGCATACAATTTGGCTATATGGTGAGCTCAAGCCATCATTTTAAACAACAAGATAATTGTTGTAATTATTATACGAGTGCTGGAGGCACGAAATACTTTTACGACCTTTGTAAGTGTGCTTTTCCCCTCTTTCTTCTTTTTTTTTTTTTTCTGTTATATCTTGCTGTTTAAGTTTATCTTAATTTGTAAAGTTTTGTTGTTGTGTTGTATTTTAAGGTCCTGAGGATGGGTGACGTATAGTCCCCGAAACGTCGACATTGGTAATAAATAATTTTGGGCCGATTAAAGTCTATTTTCTTCATCTTCCTATAGTAGATTTGTTTGGGTTTAAAATTCCTAATGTAAGTAAATGTTTAGTATTTTCTAAATAAACGTTTTCTTACATTCAGGTATATTCTCTAAAAATAGACGTTAAAATTTAAAATAAACAAATAGGTGTTAAAAAGTAATGTAAAAACAATCAGCGTTAAAAAATGCTATTCAAAATCACTTCCTTGTCTCAAATAGCTATTTTGTAAGCAAAAACTTTAAAGCCAAAGCGTTAACATTTAGTAAATAGTGTAAAAATTAATGCCATGTCTAGGGGGTGCCTTTAATATTTTAACACCGGATTTAAAATAAAAATGGCGTCCTTAACCTAAAAAGTAAGCTTATAATTTTGATAGCTTTGAAATAAAAGCAACATGTTAACGTCGCTGTTAAAACTTTGTTTAGAGAATAGTATTTTTTTAACGCTGATTGTTTTTACATTACTTTTTAACACCCATTTGTTTATTTTAAATTTTAACGTCTGTTTTTAGAGAATAGACCTGATTAAGAGGCTGATATCTTCTATAGAAGTTTCTAATTTTTAAGATTGTAAAAGCAAACAACAGAATGTATTGAATATACTTAAATCAAATTTAATTAAATTATCATCTAATTATAGATAAATAAATAACACGAGGTTAAGTTTCAAAAAAAAAAAAAAATTATTTTAGCTTATGCGTTACGTTTCGATGTCATCTTCAGAGCTATAGCACAAACATTTGTGTAATAAAATCTTTTTGAAACATAACCTCGTGTTATTTATTTATTTATTTATATTTTTTTTTCCTTTTGTTTTGTTTTGTTGTATTTGTTATTGTATTTAAATTTGTATTGTGTTTGTTGGACCTAGCCACCGAGGACTGGTGCCTCTAAGCGGGTCGCAATAAATTTATTTATTTATTTATTTACTTTACCTAAAAGTTTTTTCAAAAATTTTGAAATTTTCAATTTTTTTTTGTCATATGATAATTTCACAAATTGAGTTATTGATATTTTATTGTAGAGGATAATTTCCTGAACATTTTAAGACCCAAACCTCTATGATATCTCAAAAACTAAAAAAGTAACAAGTAAAGTATTAGATATAAACAACGGGATTTTGAGAAAAGCGCATTTAAACACAATTTAAGGTTACTAAATCGATTATTTTGTAATATTTATCGGATTTTCATCGCTAAAATTACCGAATAAACCTGTATAAGGAAATATTGAAGAATCGTATTCAATCGAAATCCAAAAATCGATATTTTTGACCTAAATTTTTTTGTTGAATGGGTGCATAAGGTCCGAAGACCTATAATGACCAATAGTCACATGCAGCCAGGAAGAAAATAAAAACAAAAGGAGAAGCATAAAGGGGAAACTCAACTGCGGGAACTGAGAAGATGCCTGTTGAGGTTAGACTTGAAAGTCTGAAGATTGTAGGTTTTGGGGAAGATAGACGCAGGGAGCTTGTTCCAATCACGGGAGGTCATGGGGACAAAGGAAGAAATGCCCGTACTGAGAATTTTACTTTGCCGACAAGAGATCCCTTTTCACTTTCCATATTCCTCTTATTGTTAATATATAGCTAATTTCCATTAAACCTAAAATATAAATTATTTTCCAGAGAAGGGAAATATATTATGAAATTGATTGAAGCTTAATGAGTGATGCCGAGAGAATTGTAGACCGAAAACTCCTCAACTACGCTGACTTTTCGGCAAGGGTGTTGGAAGGGAAAAACAAAAATGAAAATTTTTTCTTTTTATTTTCCCCAATGAGTCTATTTCCTGATATTTCGAAGGCACATAGGCTCTTCTTCTTCAGAGGAGCTGAAAACAATCACAATGTTAACAAAAAAGTATTCTTAATAATAGTTATACATAAAAGGCAATGGTTGTACCTCATTTTACACTCCGCTAACATTATAAGGAGTGTAAAATGAGGTACAACTAATGCCTTTTATGTATAACTATTATTAAGAATACTTTTTTGTTAACATTGTGATTGTTTTCAGCTTCCTCTGAAGAAGAAGAGCCTATGTGCCTTCGAAATATCAGGAAATAGACTCATTGGGGAAAATAAAAGAAAAATTTTTCATTTTTGTTTTTCCCTTCCAACACCCTTGCCGAAAAGTCAGCGTAGTTGAGGAGTTTTCGGTCTATATTATGAAATTCATGATTTTTTATAAAGACTATTAGATATAATTAATAGGGATTTATTTGACGGATTGGGTGTTGGGTGTGTTTATTATCAAAAGGGAAGATGAGTTTCAATTAAAAACAAAATAGGTTTGAGAGGCCCTTAGAAAGGGGATTGGAGAGAGAGAGAGAGAGAGAGAGAGAGAGTATGGCTTTTATTGTGCAAGCGTTTTGCCAGAGGGGCACACGCTATAGTTCCGCCCTCTTAAGCCCTTGGCCACTCCTCCTGAAGACCAGGGGTTGGGGGATGTCTATAAATACCCGGTGCAGATGCACCCGCCCCAATTCAGTACCGAAAAAGATGCAGACACAAACACAGAGCACAACACCCAAGGGTTTATTCCGTCCATGGGATCGGACAACTCCGCCAAAGGCGGCTTGCCCGCTAGAGGCGGCAATCAGCCCCGAATGGGCGACACTTGCTGAATGGGCTGCTTTGGGCGCGCCGGTTGCTCCGGAAGATTATGCGCGGTTATTGCAAGAGGAGGCGATTCGTGCAAGAGGGAAGAAACAGAGACCGAAGAAGTATCGCTGCCCGCACTGCCAGGTCGCCTTTAGTAACAACGGCCAGCTCAAGGGACACATTCGAATCCACACAGGTGAGTGATCTTTGACATTTTTTGTTTCTTCATTCTCTCTTTTTATCATTAAAAAAAAATTTCGAATTCATTTTTTCAAATATTTATCTTAAATATTTCACTTAATTATTTATTTGTAATTAAAGCCCTAGATTCCTGTATATTTGTTAGCATGTACAAGTACATCCCGGATTTATCAAATTTTTTAGTGATAAAAATGCATTTTTTCTTTTTCTTACCTCTATATATGTTAATATATATAGAGAGAACGTATTGGATTCACGTCAAAAATGCGATGTCGAGATTTTGATGGATATATACGTTTTGAGGCCCCCTGAATCTAGAAAAGTGGTTTTCGCGACAAGGCCTGTCTGTCTGTCTGTCTGTGAACAAAATATCTCAAGAATGAAAAGAGCTATGAGGTTGAAATTTTATATTTAAGTTAGGCACCCCCATGGGACGTGACACGAAGCTTTTGAACAAAATCGGCCAAAATGTACTAGTACTTTACTGATGCACTTTTTCAGTTTTTTTCGATTTTCTCAAAATTCGCTGGAACGATTTTTTTTTTTTTTAATTCAAAAATCAATTATTTTTTAAATTCTTTTTGAAATGTATATTCTCATTTTGCCATTGAAATCTTCTGAAGACCACTTTACTCTTGTACTTCATAGGAAAGATAAGAGAAATGGTTGCCATGGTAACAAAATATAAATATTTTCTCATACTAATAAATTTTACATCTTGAATTCTAATATATCGGCGGAAACTAAATATACGTCGACACAAAAAATCTCGTGTGACAAGCACAGAACACAACTTTCGATTACCGAAGGTAAGAGAAAGTTGTGTGCTGTGCGCCAGTCATAAACATAGATTATTAATTATTTATTAAATATAGGGCCTAATTATAATTCATTATTTTCCTTATATCAACTCATTTTTAAAAAAAATTCCCAAATGGAAAAGTATATATTTGTTATAAAAAAATTTTCAGGACAAGCCGGGGGGGGGACATTGGCCCCCGCCCACGCTTATCTTCCACTAAGCCCTTCAATTGTTTAATTTTGTACAGTCTATATACTCGTAGATATATTTTGAAATATTCTATTTAGAATAATATAAAATTTTATAAAAATCAGAGCCCTTGAGGGGCCCCCCTGCCCCCTCCCCTCAAATGACGCCACTGGTCATATCCTATTTTACGACTCTAATATAATTATTAATTACTGTACCGTGGCAAATATATTCGTGGCAATAGCTGTTTTAAATTTTCGACAGTTGGTAAGAAAAATTAAGATGGGGGGGGTTTCTAGAGAAAAAGATATTCTCAAAGGGGGCGGTGAGTAAAATAGGGTTGAGAAACTATGCTCTAGAACAGTGGTTCCCAACCTTTTTTGGCCCATCGCCCCTTTCTGGAGGTTGTCTATCACCTATCGCCCCCCTTTTCATTTTCATTGCATGATTTAAAATTTTTAACAAAAAAGTACTTTATTTCAAAGTGAATCAATCAAGTTCTTCAGATGACGTTTTCTTTTCAAAGTGAAAATATACAACAGCTGCAGATATAGTGACTGAAACGTTGAAATTTTCAAATGGAAGCTAGGAAAGAAATCAGAAAAAAATTTAATCAATCTTTATCTAATTTTTAATTTCGATTGCCGACGTTTCGGACGCAAATCGCATCCTTCTTCAGGACAATCGTTAGTAAAATTAGATAAAGATTGATTAAATTTTTGTCTGATTTCTTTCCTGGCGTAACCTTTTAAAAATCTAATAATAATTTTATTTTTATGAAGAAAATAACAAAAATGGATCTTTTTTTCGGTCAATCTTTATTTAATGAAAACAAAAATGACAAAAATTATTAATCAATTCTAGATTGGGACGTTTCAATTCTAGATTGGAATTATCTTCCGACTATTTCATTTTTATGTCAATATTTTTTCCTCTTCTTTCCTGACCATCCTGTAAATAGGAGATTTTTCTCTTTGATTTATTCTTTTAAATTTTAGTTAACTCTAATAATTTTTCCCCCTTTGAATACTCATCGCCCCCCGTTTATTTATCGCCCCCCTGATATCCCAAATCGCCCACTTGGGGGCGATCACCCCCAGGTTGGGAACCACTGCTCTAGAAGAATCCGAAATGAAAATTTTATTAGATGACCGTAACAACAACATAAATAAGAAGAAAAAAATTGTTTTATATTTTTAGGAGAGCGGCCCTTCAAATGCACCGAAGAAGGATGTTCGAAGTCATTCACGAGAAATGAGGAATTGACACGACACAGGCGAATTCACACGGGCATTCGACCCTATGCATGTCCTGAGTGCGGGAAAAGTTTCGGCCGCAAAGATCACCTAAAGAAACACGCACGGACACATCAACCAGTGCAGACGGCACAGGCTGCTGCAGCGGTTGCATTTGCTGCAGCAGCAGCGTGCGGACTCTACCCAGCCGCCGCATACGGTCTCCATCCGGCCTATTCGCCCTACATGTACGGCTACTGATGGTGACAGTTAGCTCTAAACAACACGGCCTCAAGTGCAATGCCTGCTGCCCACATCAGCTTTTGTAAATAATTTTTCAAACAAATTTATATAGCCTATATTTTATAGAGTGATATTTTGATAAAGTGGAAGTATATGTATGAAGATCGTAGTTAGCTAACTAAGATTCAAAGTAACTAAGAGAGGTGAAATTAGGAACACAAGTTTATTTATTTTTTAAATTTTTTTTGTCAAAAAATTAATTAGCTTTAATTAATTATTTTAATTTTTAATAATTAAGTTGCTAACTTCCCAAAACTCTCCTTAGATAGCTAATTATATGTGAAAAATCTCATTTTTTAAGGGTTATCCTGCTCTTGTTTACTATATCGATGATTTTCTATCTGTCGGATGTTGACTAGAAGTGAAACAACCGAGCCTTAAGCTTGCACTCAACCAAAAGGATGATCCAAGCTCTAATTCTCTAAAAACAGGCGTTAAAATTATAAAATAAACAAATGGGTGTTAAAAAGTAATGTAAAAACAATCAGTGTTAAAAAAATGTTATTCTCTAAACAAAGTTTTAACAGCGGCGTTAACATGTTGCTTTTATTTAAAGGTATCAAAATCATAACCTTACTTTTTAGGTTAAGGACGCAAAGTTTATTTTAAACACGGCGTTAAAATATTAAAGGCACCCCCTAGACATGGCATTAATTTTTAACACTATTTACTAAAAATGTTAACGCTTTTGGCTTTAAAGTTTTTGTTTACAGAATAGCTATTTGAGGCAAGGAAGTGATTTTGAATAGCATTTTTTAACGCTTACATTACTTTTTAACACCCATTTGTTTATTTTATAATTTTAACGCCTGTTTTTAGAGAGATATGTTTTATTTCTTCTTCCCTCACCAAAAAGTGTGAAAATTAAAATTTTATTTTTTCTTTCGTCGAAATGTTTTGCTCTCTTCCTCAGGATGGATAAATCTTAAGTCAAGAGAATTCTATTGTTATCGTTTACATTCAAGTATAATCTTTGATTAGGTACCATTTATTTGAAATAGATGGTGATGGAGGATGTAAATGGCCTTAGATGACGAAAAAGAAAAAAATAAGGAACAAAAAGTATCAAACTTTGTTTGTCCTGATGAAGAGAGTTCTCGAAACGTCAACGAAAAAAAAAAATACAATTTCAATTTTCAAATTGGAAGTTTACTCCTTAATGGATAGCTGCAGGTTCTTCAAGCAATATCCAACAACTTGCTATCCATTAAGGAGTAAACTTTCAATCTGAAAATTGCTAGGGCCCCTTCCCACCCCCGGTGTTATTCGAAAAAAAAAAAAAGAAATTTTTTTTTTTTGCTCCCTGCAATCATTTAAATATCAACAGCTACAAAAAAAGCAAGTACACTGCGAGTCAAAAATAGTGGAACACTGTTTCTTCTTCAAGAACACCTGTTCTAATCTATCTTAATGATACTGAAATTTATTAAACATTTAATAGGAAATAGACAGAGAAAAACCGAAATGGAAAGATTATTTAAAAATTTTAGAAATTTGGCGTTAATAAAAAAATTTCGACGTTTTTGTTTTATTTAAATTGTAATTAATTATTTAATAAAATGATATGGATTTGTGTTAATATTCACTTGTAAAAGTTATTACATATTAAATGTTTAATGAATTACACTTTCATTAAGATAGATTAGATATCCAGGGAGTTTTGGTCGATTGGAATGAAATTCCTGCCCATGCTTGGGACATGAATACTTAGCTAAAGTATATAATTTGAGTATCGAGAGTTCTTTCCTTATTGAGTTATTTAATTTAATCCACATTTTTTGATATTTCAGTTGAAATTCATTCAAATGATTGTGAAAATGACGTCAAATTCCAGCTAAAAGGAATCGCCTCCTTTTAATGGCAATTTCAAGAAAAGCAATCAAACGGGCATTTAAAAGCAATAAAATCTCTTTCAGAGAAATTTACATAAACATTATGTTTTGATATTTTAACTGGAATCGATCTTCTTGAAATTTAAGATTTTTTCACAATAAATTAAATTAATTTCAAGTGAAATATCAAAACATGTGGGTGAATGGGAATTACTCAAAAACGAAAAAACTCTCGATACTCAAATTTTATACTTAAGCCAAGTACCTATGTCGCAAGTATTTCAAGAAATTTCAACCACATCAGCCAAAGGGTACTAGTACTTTCTTGATTCAACCCAGGGGGGGGGGGATTGATCCTCCAGGAAGCCCTGGCGGTTATTACTCTAAGGAAGGGGGCATATAACGCACTAGGATGACGAAATGACTTTAAAAAGAAAAAAAGAAAAAATTCTCATACTTAAAATAAAAATGCTCGATACTTTCCTATTGATACGATACCAAGCACAGGTATCGATACTATTTTCGATGCCACCACCCTGGGTCTCGGGGGGGGGGGGGGGATTGCCTCCCTTTACCCCTCCGCCCTTTTGATTAGAGTGGCTCTTCTTAAGAAGAAACAAAGTGTTACGTTTTTTATTTTTTTGAAGCGCTGTTTATCAAATTTTTTTTTTTAATTTAATAAATATCATTAATTAGAGAATAATAATTGTGAGAATTAATTTTTCTCTTGTAATAAATTTACATTTTTTTTAATGATTAAAATTAATTCAAGAAGGGAAAGGATTCATTTTGAAGGGCATGTCCTCAGCTAGTAGCCTAATTAATAAATTAATACTCTTTGGTTTTTGATTAATTTATTATAAAAAAATAAAATTGTGCCTTTGTATAAAAAGATGTTTCTAATTTTGTGTGCCTTTTTTTTTTGTAAATATTATAAATAAAATATTTGTATATTTTATATGAAAATATTTGTAAATATAAAATTTTTATATGTATTGTATTATATACAGATATTAATTATTGCTAAGATATATATATATATTATATTGATTTAAAAAAATGCATTTTTTTTTTTTACTTTTATTATGGCGGATGATTTTGATAGCTCTGGCTGGAGCTGTGCTCTGATTGGTTAACTTTTTTCCCCTTCTACGTCTCTCCCCTTTTGA
The DNA here is from genome assembly GCA_023213315.1 of Euborellia annulipes. NCBI lineage: Eukaryota > Metazoa > Arthropoda > Insecta > Dermaptera > Anisolabididae > Euborellia > Euborellia annulipes. Next base: position 72,402 of record JAKCPI010001174.1, read on the forward strand.
TTTCCCCCTTTAGATACACCCTTTAAATATGAGTCATGTATGGGCGATATATTTTAGAAAAAGAAGGGGGGGAGGGGATGATGAATGCCTTCTCCATTTATTTATGATGAGATGTGTATTCTTTTTTTTTCTATTCTTGAGTAAACTAAATCAAAATTCTGATTTGATTAAAAATTTAGTTTGAATCAAATTAATTTAGTTAATTAATATATCTTAGACTATTAAACGAGTAATGTACGTTCATTTGTTTGTTTGTAAGCAAATCAATTCTCGAAAACGGCTCTAACGATTTTTTTCAAATTTTAAATAAACTAGCCGCGACGTCCGCCTAGGACGGGATTGGGCTGGACCCCCCCACCAGATGGCTCGGGCCCGCCTGACACTCAAACTTTATTTCCATTCACACTCACATTCACACACACAAAGTCTTTTTGGCAACCTAGGCCATATAAGACTTTAAACGATAACCGTTATTAGGAAAATATATACCGGGTGTCCCAGGTGTCACGCACCCCATTGTTGGGATCGAAAGAGAAAAATATTCTGAGTCCAAAAATCCATGTTTGGAATATTTTGATTAAGTAGTTAATTAGTAATTAATTAATAAAAGTGACCAATCAGGATCGCGCTACAGAAGAATAGAAAATAAGTGGGATAGTAGTAGAGAAATGACAGAGAAGTTTCACGTAAATTGTTTTGGTTAATTCATAAAATAATAATAATTATTATTATTATTATTATTACGGTGATTTTGTTATAATTCAAAAAGGCCCCCGAGTTTGGCGTAGTAGGTAGCGTGCCTACCTCCTATTAAAAAAAAAAATAATAATTCAAAAATTCCTTAAATATTGAAAAAAAAAAAAAAAAAAAAATTAAGTGAGAGCCAGCTCGTGCCTCGGTTTCATTCCTGTGATTTTTTTTAATTTAAAAATTGCTACTTAATCAAAAAATTCCAAACATGGATTTTTGGGCTCAGAATATTTTCCTCTTTCGATTCCAACAATGGGGTGCATGACACCTGGGACACCCTGTATATTGGGGTCCAGGCATTCTTATTTAAGAAATTTGGTATCCAAATGGCTTAAATAAAAACATCTGACTGCCTAGGATCCGAACCCGCGATCTTTGATATAGAAAGCCAGCACGCTACCAAATACACCAAGGCCCTAGGGCAAATCAATCACTTGAAAAATGTAATTACATTAAAAAATAAGATTTAAAATTTGTAAAATAAAAAAAAAAAAATTTAGCGAGCTCTGATGATGGTTTTTTGATGAAGAAAATCTGAAACGTATTCTGCATTGCGTTGGCTCAAAATAATTATCCGCAAATTAAATCTCTTACCTTCGGTAATTGAAAATTGTGCTCTGAGCGATAATTATAATAACACTAGTCGACAAAAATGAACTTTTTTTTCTTTCACAAGAATGAAGATATGAAATTCTAGAAGTATTTTTCATGCTGAATTCAAATATCAATTCAGTTTTTCCCCATCAGGCACAGTTTTAGAGATATAGAGCAAAATAGATTTTAATAGAAAAAGTGCTCTAAAACGGCTTTTATTTAGAATGTTCAAATTATTTTTAACGCGACACCCCGTCAAATTATGCAGATAGTTAGAATATATATAAATTTTAAGTTTCATCCCAATCGGAGGTCATTTAGACGTGCCGCAAACGGCTTAAAGTTTAGAAAAATCGAAATTTTCAAGATTTTTTTTGCTTTGGTCACCCCTAATACAATTTTAGATATCCCTGAATGCAAAAAACGTATATTTACGATATTCTATGGTTCTTTGGCTTTCTAAAAATCATTCATTCATAAAAATCTGCTAATTATTAACGAAATTATTAACAAAAACGTCAGCAAAGAAAAAGCACAACTACACTCACTGGACGAAAAAAATGGACTTCATTGTTGGACCTTTTAGAAGTATAAATAAAGGGATATCAGATTCAAAAAATATTTTTTTTTAATAATATATAATAAAGTAAGGGCCCGTGACCCGATGCTCAGAGAGGATACATTAGCTTCTCGTTGATAGGGTTCGCTTTTTTAATTCAATTGAAAAGTCCATTTTTTCCGACCAATGAGTGTACTTAGGTTTTTTCTTTGCTGACGTTTTTGTTCATAATTTCGTTAATAATTAGCAGATTTTTACGAATGAATGATTTTTAGAAAGCCAAAGAACCATAGAATATCGAAAATATACGTTTTTTGCATTCAGGGATATCTAAAATTGTATTAGGGGTGACCAAAGCAAAAAAATCTTGAAAATTTCGATTTTTCTAAACTTTAAGCCGTTTGCGGCACGTCTAAATGACCTCCAATTGGGATGAAACTTAAAATTTATATGTATTCTAAATACCTGAATATTTTTACGGGGTGTCGGCGTTAAAAATAATTTGAACATTCTAAATAAAAGCCGTTTTAGAGCACTTTTTCTATTAAAATCTATTTTGCTCTATATCTCTAAAACTGTGCCTGATGGAAAAATTCTAACTACGTATCTGAATTCAGAATGAAAAATTGCACTAGGTTCACTAATCAGATTTCTTGTGAAAAAAAGTTCCTTGTCGACTAGTGTAATATAAATCTCTTAAATGAAAAATAATAAAAATTGTTATATAATTAAATTTTTTTTTTTTTCTTAGAGAGATCGGGGATGGGTCTCTCGGATTGGATAAAGACAGACGGACAGACACCTCGCTATTATTAGAAAGATTTTTTTTTTTTTCTTAATAAAAATTCACCCTTCAAATGTTGATGAGTTGTAAGCGAAATAATAAATTGTTCAGATACCTGCCCGTTATTTCAATGAGTGTCATATCGGATAAATAACCTATTAGAAAGTAAATGAGAAAAAAAAAATTTCAAGGGCTTTATTTGGCAGTTTGCTTTGCTGTCAGGGTCATCCATCTTATCTCTCAATGGGCATTTTGCCCTCTGTTGGCCCAACAAAGGCTAACGCCCCTTCATTCAGCCCCCCCCCCCCCCCCCCCACCCTTCACCTTGCCCGCTCTCACAATAAAAATCAACGAAATGTACATCACGAAGCGAAACATTTCCTCTGAAAAATAGATCTCTATTCTTGATTTATACGTATTGCTCTTTTGTTATTTGAGATTTTTTCGTTTTCTTCTTCTGTCCAACATGAATGACTTTTCTCTTACGTTTGGTAAACATTTCAAGTGAGAGAATAGCGAATAATTCACTTAATACACTCTCACTAACGTCTAAATCACTGTGTAATGAATACGCCTTTCTTTTTCTAACTCATGGACAATTTTTTTTCTCTATTATTATACCCCTGCGTGCGTAATACTCAGTATTATCTTGAAGATGGAGGTTGACAAATTAAGGCCGCCTAAGCCTAGTCGTCCACTGGAACCGAATGCCATCAGACGGCCGAATTGGAAGATGACCACTGGAGCCGATTTTCGTCAGAATTGTTCAAACATAAGAGTTAAAAAAAATAAAATTCCCCCTAACATTATTGAAAATTTTAACATCATGTCTCTCTTAATTGGATGAAGAACTCATGTTTTGAGGTCCCCTGAGTCCAAAAAAGTGGGCCTGTGTGGGCACCTTTGACCATGAAGGAAATGAGCTAGGTGGTTGAAATTTTATATTTAAGTTTGGCACCTTCCAAACTCGTGTAAATAAGCTTTTAATCAAAATCGGCCATAAAGTACTAGTACTTTACTGATGTACTTTTTTAGTTTTTTCGATTTTCTCAAAATTCGCTCCAAGAATTTTTTTTTTTAAATTCAAAAATCAATTATTTTTTAGGTGCTCTTTAAAATGTATATTCTCATTTTGAGGTTGAAATCTTCTGAAGACCACTTTACTCTTATTCTTCATAGGAAAGATAGGAGAAATGGGTGACATGGTAACCGAATTTAAATCTTTTTCTTTTTATTAGATTAAAAATCGCCCTCGGGGCTTGGCGTAGAGGTTTTTTTTTTTTTTTTTAAACATTCACACTTTTTTCTCATTCACACTCACACTCACACACACATTCACACAGTCTTTTCGGCAACTTAGGCCATTTAAGACTTTAGACGATAACCGTTGTAATATATATTATCTATTGTGGGTTGAGGCATTTCTATTTGAGCCATCTGGTATCCAAATGGCTTAAATAAAATCATCGGACGGCGTAGAGGTTAGTGTGCTAACCTCGTATACCAAACGTCGCGGGTTCGGACCCCAGGCAGTCCGATAATTTTTTATTATTTAATTAAGCCACTTGGATACCAAATGGTTTAAATAAGAATGCCTGGACCCTAAATAAATATATATTATATAAATACGAGTATCGTTTAAAGTCTTAAATGGCCTAAGTTGCCGAAAAGACTGTGTGAATGTGAGTGTGAATGAGAAAAAAGTGTTTAAAAAAAAAAAAAAAAATTAAAAATTAATTATTATTTAAATTCCCATTTTTTTTTTTTTTTCTGTCTTTAATTGTTTCCGAGAAAACATATATATATCTCTCTCTCTCTCACTTGCAAACAGGGCCGGATCTAGGGGGGGGGGGGCAGTGGGTGCACGTGCCCCGGGCGGCAGATATCAGGGGGGCGGCAAATTTTGCGTCTCTAAAAAAAAGGTAAAATATTTTTTCGGACGGGAAAATTTGGTTCCGCGAAAAAAAAAAAAAAAAAAAAATTTCGCAGAAAAATTTTTGAGATCAGGGAAAATTTTAAGGAGGGGGCGGCAAATTAAATTTTCAGGAAACCCGATTCAAAATTAAATTTTGCCCCCCCTAAAAAATCTCCTAGTTCCGGCCCTGCTTGCAAACATTATCGTCTGTCTCTACTCTTTTTAAATTCCTTTTCCACCTCTTCCATCCATAGAAACAATGTTAATTTCCTATAGGGATTTGTATGTTAATTTCGATTCAAAAGGGGGTCCCCTTTAGAACTTTTTACGCATTTAAAATTTTTTTTTCCAATTCTTATGAAATTTTGTATTTATTTACGATTCTATATTGTGTATAAAATGTCCAAATATGAGATTAAAATTTTGAAAAATAACCATAGTTTATTTCAAGCAGTCAACATTTAAAATGCAAGTTTGAAACTAAGGTGCTATGGGAAACTAAATATATCTCGACACAAAAAATCTGATGTGACCAGCACGGTGCACAACTTTCTCTTACCGAAGGGTAAGTGTGCTGGGCGCCAGTCACACCAGATTTTTTGTTTTAATATGTAAATAGAAAAAAAAAAAAAGGAAAGCAAGATGGAGTAGGGTACCTTGATTTGGATGCAAGCAGGCGTTTTGAAGGAATCCTTGGATAGGGTTAATGAAGGACAGTTGAGATGGTTGGTAGTCATCACTCGGGTTGTTAAGGTGTGTAAAGAGTGTTCAGGTAAATGTTCAAACATGAAGAAATTGTGGGTTCAACTCAACACAATCAAAGGAAGCTTCTTTTAAACAAGCACAGATTTGATATTAACCACTTGCCCTCCTCATGGCGACTGACGGAACAACGGCAAGCAGAGAGAGAGAGAGACGACCCCCAAGGACGATGCCAACACCCGCCTAATAGAAGCGCTCTCATTGGTCTGAGCGGTTTCACTATCGGCCAATCACAAAAGGCTTATCAAATACCAGTGTCGTAACCAGGGTATGAATATATGGACCCTGTTATGCAATGGTGTGTCAAAGACCAAAAAAAATTCAAAATTGAGTTAAGCACGGAATATTGTTTCAAATGCTTTAATTAATAGTATTTTTTATGAAATATGTCCTAAAAAAAAATTATATTTAATGTTATTTGCACAATTGACAAGAAAAATTATATATGGACCTGTTATGCAATGGTGTGTCAAAGACAAACATCGAGTTTTGAGAAAACAAACAATAAACTTTTTTGTTACATTGGTTTTATCTCAAAACTCGATGTTTGGTCTTTGGAACACCATTGCATAACAGGGTCCATAGATACTCTGTAGTATGAAGCGCCTGTGGCACAAGGGCGGATACAAGGGGGGGGGGGGGGGGGTAAAGGGGGTAATTACCCCCCCCCCCCGAGATTCGAAAAAAATACCTTTTTTTTCGCAAAAAAATTTATTTTTAATGTAAAACTTTTAAAATTAATACTTAAAAATTTGATGTGTATTTATATTCTGGCAAACAAGTACAGAATGCGCTTTTAAATTACCGAAATTAAAAAAAATAGTGTGCTGTGCGACGAGTCACACCAGATTACCCCCCCCCCCCGAGAAACACCTCTGGATCCGCCCTTGCTGTGGCAAGTGTCTAACTTGCTCCCCCCCCCCCCCCCATAAAGGTGGATTCACACCGGGACCTGACTTGACTTGAGTTGAGTCCGGTGGCGAACCCAACCTATGTATTCCTATGGAGGTGCATTGATAATATGATAAAAAAAAAAAATGCAGGAGGTGGATTTGAACTCGCGAAGCTTGGTTACGTGAGATGGAAAAAAAAGATAGATTTGCTTGAGGACGAATTAACCACCTAAGCCACAGTGTGTTTAACTAAATTAAGGAAAAATAAGCCATATAAAAAACATGAAATAAAAGAAGTATTAAAAAAATTTTAATATTCCACATATGATATATCATTTTTAATTACTTTTTATGCTGATTAATAATTTATAATTAAAATTCCAAAAGCACGCATAGTTTTCAAATAATTCAATGAGCAAACGTCAGATTGTTTATGCCTTAATGTAATTAAACAAAAAACTCTATCTAACATATGACACATGAAATTAATTCTTGAATTCCCCCTGATTCCAGAGAACTAAAGCCCTTTTAATTATATGATCTAATTTGGGAGTTATTGGCGATCAAAGTTAAGCTTATTTTCGGCCTTAATGACATCAAAATCAATTCTATATTATCGAAAAAGCTTATTTAGCATTGTCTGATTAAAACCAAATTTTTACCAGAGATTTATAATTAAAAAATGAGTTTTTTTCTAAAGTTTCATTGAGATTGGTAAAGAAATAAATAAAATATTGACTATTTTGTAAATTGAGTTTTAGAATTCGCGATCCCGGATGCGTAAAGCCAGAGCGCTCTATGAACCGGGTCTAGGCTTGCAACTGAGATCCCGAATTCTAAAACTCAATTTACAAAATAGTCAATATTTTATTTATTTCTTTACCAATCTCAATGAAACTTTAGAAAAAAACTCATTTTTTAATTATAAATCTCTGGTAAAAATTTGGTTTTAATCAGACAATGCTAAATAAGCTTTTTCGATAATATAGAAAATTGAGTGTTGATGTCATTAAGGTCGAAAATAAGCTTAACTTTGATCGCCAATAACTCCCAAATTAGATCATATAATTAAAAGGGCTTTAGTTCTCTGGAATCAGGAGGAATTCAAGAATTAATTTCATGTATCATATGTTAGATAGAGTTTTTTGTTTAATTACATTAAGGCATAAACAATCTGACGTTTGCTCATTGAATTATTTGAAAACTATGCGTGCTTTTGGAATTTTAATTATAAATTATTAATCAGCATAAAAAGTAATTAAAAATGATATATCATATGTGGAATATTAAAATTTTTTTAATACTTCTTTTATTTCATGTTTTTTATATGGCTTATTTTTTTCTTAAATCAATTAAATAAAGGGTGGCTCAGTTGGTTAATTCGTCCTCAACCAATCTATGTTTTTTTCCATCTCACGTAACCAAACTTCGCGAGTTCAAATCCACCTCCTGCACTTTTTTTTTGTAAAATATATAAAATGATATTTCAAATTCTAAATTGCCCCCTCCCCTGAATAAGCAAATTTCCGCTCCCCCTCCCTCCAAGTTGTGAGCTGCACGAGGTTTTTATTTACCACCAATATAATCTGTGAGGCTCTACGGGAGAGGGGGGCTGATATAATTGTCCGGAGGCCATTTCCCCTCTCCCCCGTAGCGCCTCACTGATTAAAATGTTGGTAAATAAAAACCTCGTGCAGCTCACAACTAGGTCGGTCCCCTTTGTTTTGCGCCCCCAGCCCAGTTGCGCCCGTGGCGGGCGCCTGTTTTGCCACCCCCTCGTTACGGCCCTGTCAAAATACACATGCAAATGTGTCGTCATAATCAAATGAAAAGAAACACACAGGTTTTCATTGGCATGGCACTGGCGCAAGACTTTCATTTGACTTAATAATCAAACTCCTCCTCCTGGACCGTGAAAATAAGCTTTTAATCAAAATCGACCAAAGAGTACTAGTACTTTACTGATGCACCTTTTCAGTTTTTTTGATTTTCTCAAAATTTGCTCCAACGATTTTTTTTTAATTCAAAAATCAATTATTTTTTAGATGCTCTTTAAAATGTATATTCTCATTTTGCCAATTGAAATCTTCTGAAGACTACTTTAACTTTACTCTTGTGTTTCATAGGAAAGATAGGAGAAATGGTTGCCATGGTAACAAAATATAAATATTTTCCCATACTTATAAATTTTACATTTGCATTCAAAAGTTCCATTCTGTCGGGAACTAAATATATGTCGACACGAAAAATCTGGTGTGATAAGCACAGTACACAACTTTCGATTACCGAAGGTAAGAGAAAGTTGTGTGCTGTGCGCCAGTCACACCAGATTTTTCTAAACTTTAAGCCGTTTGCGGCACGTCTAAATGATCTCCGATTGGGATGAAACTTAAAAATTTATATGTATTCTGTTGTGATTTGGTCTCACCGCTGTCCACCAATGTTGTGGATGGTCGTTTCCACTGCTGTCCACCAATGTTGTGGTTCGATGTCTTCCCAAATTCCTGGGTCCCTGCTGTTGCTTAAGTACTTGCTGCCACCAGGAGGATTTATACTTTCCCCAAAAGTAAACTATATAGTTGATATGTAAAATTTGATTTAATTTTCGGTGTAAGATACAGTTGTTACAATATAAAAGAAAAAGATAAAGATTACGATTAGCACCCGAAACGTCGACGAGCTGATTGTTATAAAATTGTGTTTTATCCTTGCTACTTACCCAGCAACCAATAATATAAAAATAATTAATTTTAATTAAAATAAAATGTAATTATATAACACTTTTTATTATTTTTTCATTTGAGAGATTTAATTATTTTAATTGTCTTTAATTCTTCATAAGGCAAGTGAGAAACTCAATGCTTCCCAATGGGCAAATCTCTGGAATTTTTTACGCTCCCCCGGAAAAAATCTTAAATTAATAACTCAAAAAGTTATAGAAATTTCGAGATGAAAATAATATTTCTGTAATCCCTGGAAGGTCCTCTTTATGCATAAAATTTCGTTTCTTAACAATCCAATTGTTGCTCAAAAAAGAGCGTGACAGACGGATACTCTTCTATCTATATATATAATTCGCTAATGTCCGTCCGTCTGTCACGCAAAAAAGGAATATTCCCTTTTCATCTACGTAATTTCTATTAGGCTATATTTGATTTGCTGCCAACCGCCAAAGGGCAATTGTCCGTCCTTACCAGTCAGTGTATGCAGAGGACATGGTTCAAAATGATGGTGACCCTTGCCCATGGCATGCACTGACACTCCCCCCACCCCTCACCCCAGAAGGCAATGCTATTGACAATCCTTCTATTGTCGGTTGTATAATATATCACACGCTGCTTGCTTATCCAGTGCTGGCTGGCTGGCTGATAACTCTATAGGTAGCAGGCGACATGTCTTCCCTCCCTTCTTCCCTTTCCTTGTTAATAATACAAAATAAACGCTCTTTAGAATGGTCATCTCACACTCACCAGGTATTCAATCAATATTCTATTATTTTAATTTTCTTTTTTTTTTTTTTACTTTCTTTTTATATAGTGATCGTGTCAAACAAGAATTCAAGATGTAACATTTATAAACATGGGAAAATATTTATTATTGATGCTGGGTAGGCAGTCAGGATTAAAAATAAAACACAATTTTATTTCAATCTGCTCGTCGACGTTTCGGGTGCTAATCGCCCCCTTCCTCAGTTGTCAATTGTAACAATAAGGGTGCGATTATGTTGGAGCTGCGATAAGCGATAAGAGCAGAGCGTCAAACAGCTCGCTAGTGGTGTTTACGTTGGAGCTGCGATAATAGCAAAGATAAAGCAGGTGTCTAAAAGTTAAAACTGTTTTTAATCGCTATAAATTGGGAACCCAATGGCTAACTGCCGAAAGGGAACAATAAAAAAAAAAAATTGGTATTCGCTTCAAGATATTAATAGAAAACGTGAATATTGGTGTGGATGGAGCTGATCGGAGGTGAAGAATTTGTTGAGTCTGCATAATGTTAAAATTGACAGATAAGATTTTGAACATAACCTCGTATCTGTCAAAATTCACTATGATTTTAAATAAATATATTGGCCCTCGGGGCATGGCGTAGAGGTTAGCGTGCTAACCTCGTATACCAAACGTCGCGGGTTCGGACCCCAGGCAGTCCGATGATTTTATTTAAGCCAATTGGATACCAAATGACTTAAATAAGAATGCCTGGACCCCTATATGTATAATTATCAACAACGGTTATCGTCTAAGTCTTAAATGGCCTAAGTTGCCGAAAAGACTGTGTGAATGTGTGTGTGAGTGTGAGTGTGAATGAGAAAAGTGTGAATGTTTTTTTAATAAAAAAAAAAATAAATAAATAAATATATTAAATATATTTTAACTGTTAAATTTATTAATATATTAAATTAAATTAAATTATTAATAAATTTGTTTATTAATTAAATAAAATAAACCATTATTAAGATTATTATTTTAAATATTTTAAATATAATAGATATTAAATATAAATAGATTTAAAAAGTTGATTGAATTGAAGTGGCAGAAAAATGTCAAACAAATAGTAAGTAGTACTAAATTTATTTATTTTAAATTAAAAAAATACTGTAGTTTAACTTTCAATTTGTTTGTGTTTTTTGTGCCACTTAATTCAATAGTTTGTCTAGAAAATATATTATATTATGAAAATTTTTCTCTTTTTTTTTTATTCCCCAATGAGGGCCTGGAAATACTTCA